>JANTPZ010094576.1:0-23108 GCA_025593235.1 Vachellia pachyceras
ATTCAAGATCTTTTAAATAAAAAACTTATTAGGAAGAGTAGGAGTCCTTGGTCCTGTGCTGCCTTTTATGTTAATAAAAATGCAGAAATTGAGAGAGGGACTCCAAGACTTGTTATCAATTATAAACCTCTTAACGAAGCCCTCCAATGGATTCGTTATCCAATCCCAAACAAGTCTGATCTACTTAAACATCTTCATTCTGCAAAGATCTTTTCAAAATTTGACATGAAATCTGGATTTTGGCAGATTCAAATTTCTGAAAAAGATAGGTATAAAATTGCTTTTACTGTACCTTTCGGACAGTATAAGTGGAATGTTATGCCTTTTGGTTTGAAAAATGCTCCCTCTGAGTTTCAAAGAAATCATGAATGAGATATTTAATGATTATCATCTATTCATTATAGTATATGTTGATGATGTATTAATATTTTCTCATTCTATTGATCAACATTTCAAACATATATACCATTTTATTAAACTTGCATAACGAAATGGTTTGGTAGTTTCTAAACCAAAAATCTCTCTTTTCCAAACACAAATTCGTTTTCTTGGTCATTGGATTTATCAAGGGAATTAAAATCACTCCTATTGAAAGGGCGATTCAATTCATTGATAAATTTCCTGACCAGATTGTAGACAAAAATCAACTCCAAAGGTTTTTGGGATGTTTAAACTATGTTGCTGATTTCATTCCCCAACTCAGTAACTTTGTCAAACCTCTCCATCAGAGGTTGAAAAACAACCTTCCCCTTAGACTGACTCCCATACTAGCATTGTTAAACAAATTAAACACCAGGTTAAGGAACTCCCATGCCTTAGCCTTCCCAGCCCAATTGCTTTTAAAATTGTTGAAACTGATGCCTCTGATATTGGTTATAGAGGCGTACTCAAACAAAGAATTAACGGCAAAGAAGAAATTATTTCTTTCACTTCCAAACACTGGAATTCTGCCCAACAAAATTATTCAACAATTAAAAAAGAAATTTTGGCGATTGTCCTATCCATCTCCAAATTCCAGTCTGACCTTCTTAATCAAAGGTTTTTAGTCCGCATTGATTGTAAATCCACTAAAGATGTTTTACAAAAGGATTTTCAAAATCTTGCATCTAAACAAATTTTTGCCAGATGGCAAGCCATTTTAAGTGTTTTTGATTTTGATATAGAATTTATCAAAGGCACCTCCAATTCTCTCCCAGATTTTCTAACCAGAGAGTTTTTTACAGGGAAACTGAGTGATCAAACCCTTGCACCAAAATGCCTCCTACAAAGAAGAAGAATAAAGATGAAGAAATGGATAAACGCTAAGAGCATTTGATAGGAGCACAACCATCGCTCTCCTCAGAAGAAATCTAGGATCTTCTGAGACAATTGACAGGGACTTTATCCCAACAAACAGGGTCATCTACCCAGCAAACAGGGTCTTCAACCCAACAAACAGGGTCTTCAACCCAATCTAGCATTAAGAAATTTGAGCCTTCTACTCAAAAATCGCAAAAAGGACCTGAGAGCAGCGCTTAAACACTACACTTTTGGCACCCTATACGCAATATAGGGCTCCAAAAGTCTACTTTTGGCATCCTATACGCAATATAGGGCGCCAAAAGTCTACTTTTGGCGTCCTTTGTAGAAGGTAGGGCGCTAAAAGCGCCTCATTTAATTTAAAAGCTACCATGCACAGACCTCACCTCTCGTCGTCTCGCGTGCTCTCACAGACCCTCGCCTCTCATCATCATTCTCTCACCACAGACCCTAGGCAAAGCAAAAGGCATATTATTATGCACGGTGAAGCTCATCTCATTGTTCTCTGGTCTTCTGTTCTTTCACGCACCTCTCAGCTCATCCTTTTCTCTCGCAACCGGGCTCCCCTCCACTATCGACAGTCTCCAGCGTTCTTCGCCACCGCACACCTCAGCCACAGATTTTCCCGGCTCTGGGTCTGGCTCTCGGCCACAAATTTTCCCCGCCACTGCTACCCTTTTCTCTCCCAAACTGTGTTGCTTCTCTCGGCTCTGGGTCTGGGTCAATGGAGTTTCAGTCTCCATACCCAGACCAGGTCCTCCAGAATGTGCTGGAGAACGTCCTCCACTTCCTTACGGTTCACCGCAATACTGCCTTATTAGTCTGCGAAGGTACGCTGCCTCATCTGATTCCTAAAAAGTAATCACTAAAAATTTTTCTTTTTAATTAAAAATTATGCCTATCTAGCAACTAAAAAGTGGCTTTATTTCTCATTCATTAGTCTGCGAAGGTACACTGCCTCATCTGATTCCTATCTCGATCGTTTCACAGCACAGTGGCTGGTGCACTTTTTAAAAAAATATTTAGACCTACGGTACCCTATATTTAAATATAGGACACCATAGGGTCCTTACAGTATAGCCTATGGCGCCCTATATTTTAAGATAGGACACCGTAGGTCTATCCTACGGCGCCCTATCTTCAAATATTATATTGTAGGATACATATAGTACCTTTTTGATATAGGGCGCCATATGCCCTAATATTCTACTCCCCTCACATACACGCCCCTCTAAGAAAGGGCGTCAATTGGGTTAAAAATAGGGTGTAAAAAGTACTTTTTGTAGTAGTGATAAGATCGTCAGCAAAGAAAAGGTGGGTTAAAGGTGCCATCCCTGCGTTGAGTTGTATTGAACGCCACAGATAATCTTCCACAGCATCTTTAATAATGTGGCTCAAACGCTCCATGTATAAGGTAAAGATGTACGGGGATATTGGGTCTCCTTGGTGAATGCCTCTCGAAGGCTTAAAAGTATCAGTGGCCTCCCTATTCCAAAGAATCTGGAATGAGGGACTGGTGATGCACGCCATTATAGCCTTATGGAACCACTCCTCAATGCCCGCCATTCTAATAGTGTCCTCAATGAAATTCCATTCCAACCGGTCGTAGGCCTTTTCCAAGTTCACTTTAATCACCAGCCACCCATTATTTCCCCTTTTGGTCTTCATGGAATGTATAACTTCCTGGGCAATAATAATAGTATCACTACTCTGCCTTCCTGTGATAACGCTACACTGATGTTTCCCAATAACTTTACCCATTATACCCTGCAGGCACCTAGTGATTAGCTTAGTAATAATCTTGTAGCTAACATTACAAAGAGAGATAGGCCTAAAGTCCTTTATGGTTTCATGTTTCTCCAATTTAGGAATGAGTGGTGTAATGTCTCATCGTTTTTTTTTCAAAATAAAAAAATAAAATAGGGCCAGAGTTTTGCGTGCACGGATGGTAATGGGAAGGATTGATATGTGATGGAAGAAAAGAAAGAAGATAGGGAGGAAGAAAAGAAAAAAAATTAAAAAAATATTATATACTCTACCACACGAAATGTGTGGCAGAGGAGATAAAATAATGGATTGGTTGGGGGCACTTCAATGCCCCAACAGTGGCTAATACCCCCACATGCAACTCAATCACACACATCCCCTTCACCGAGAGAGAGGGAACCGGGGAGAGGAAGAGAGAGAGATAGAAAGAGACAAGAGAGAGTGAGGGAGTCTCAGGGAGGTGTTTTCCAACCTCAAGATTCTACTTATGGGAATATTTGAGTAAGTAAATGATTTATTTTTAGTAAAGTTTTTTATGAAAGTTGTTATAAATATTTTTCTCTTTTTAATGGTAGTAATATTATGTTAATTAGAGAATATTTTTGGATTTTGATATTTTTCCAGTTAGAGTTTTATGGGCATAAGACCATATATTAGTAGAGAAAATTATATTATTAATTTTTATGTGAGTAGAATTATTTATTTGATATATGAATTATTTTAGAAATTTTATATCTATTTTGTTGTTGTATACAGTTTCTAACATATATGATATTTGACATATTAAAGTTGAGTTAAATATTTTATTTCATATTCAAAAGATAACAGTAAACCTGTAATAACTTAAGTATTTTATTTGAGGTTGTTGAATATAATTATTTATGAGTTAAATATTTTATTTGAGGGTTTAAAATTTTAAAGTTGAAATTTTTAGGGTGAAATTATTTTTAGTATTGAGATATTAATAGTTTTTAAAATATATTAAGGTATATGAAGATTTTTGATAGAATGAGATATTTGAGAAATTTTTAAGGATTTTGTTTTATAAGTATTTTGAATTATAGAATGAATATAATTTTTACAAAAAAAAATATATATATATATATATATATGTGCGTACATATATACTTAGTGATTACCTATAGTGGTATTAGAAATTTTAGAGGGATTTAAGTCCCTAAGTTGTTATTTTTACCACCCTAAATTAGTTATTAAACTAAAGTGTGGTAATGTTGAATTGTGTAGATTAATTGTGAAAAATTGTTGGTTTGAGCATGGGGATTTCTGTTGTGATAGTGTTATCTTGGCTTGGCGAGAGGTAACCACTTTCCACTTATCATAAATATTGATGACTAGCTTTTGAGTTAATTTGATATTACTTCGATTATATGATATATGGATTTTATATTAGAAAAAAATGTTCAATGGGACTGGTGACTTCTGGAAAAAAATATATTTATAAATATAAAAAGAAATTTATGGATGGCTACGGCTGCTTCCACGAGAGCTAGACCGTTAGGTGGCTACGGCTGCACCGAAACGGATCATATTTGATACATGAGATGCTGGTGGGTGGCTACGGCTGCATCCACGTGATCAAACCGTGAGGTGGCTGTGGCTGCACCAAAATGGACTGTGAGGTGGCTATGGCTGCACCGAAACGGATGACATCTGGTTAAGAAAGCACTGGTGGGTGGCTACGGCTGCATCCACAGGGGTATACCGTTAGGTGGCCACGGCTGCACTGAAACGCTTCTTATTCGATTATTGAGATATTAGTGGGTGGCTACGGCTGCATCCACGCGAGTACGACCGTTAGATGGCTACGGCTACACCGCAACGGGAATAATTTATTATTGAAGTGTTAGTTTGTTATAGAAAAGATTTAAATGATTTAATTATATCATTTTGTGCATCTCTATCTGATTCTGTCCCACTTGACACATCTTTAGCACATGTCGATATGGATGATGATTTGGAATTTGGTTACGGAGACCTTTGTCTCATCCCGTTGCTCTTAACCTTTTTCAGGGAATGGTTCTGGTGCTGGTACGTCGGGGAGAACTTCAGGGGCTTAGATATCTCGGCATATCTCTGTAAAGCCTCATTTGTTATTTTATGTGTTGATTGAAGTATATTACCATCTATAGGGCTCATTTTGCGAACTCTGATTTTAAATGATTTATTCATACTGTTAAGGCTCGATGCCCTTTTTATTTAATGATTATATGATACATTCGTAAATTTCTGCTTAGAGATATCATGCTATCATTGTGATAAAAACGAGAACTCTTCGTAATCCCGATGGATTTGCTAATTGACTTATTCGATATAGCTCTATGTTGACTTACATATATTTAAATAGCTATTATTTGAGTTTAACATAGAGGTGGTTACAAGTAGAAGATTTGTATTATTCAAACATGTAACCCACCCTGGGTTCTTAAAAAACTCCTTCACCATAGCACAAATAGATTGGCCAACAAGGTGCCAATACTCTTGGTAAAGAATAGCTTAGATACCATCTAGACCCGGTGCCTTAAAAGCTCCAATACTGAATGTAGCATTTCTTATTTCTAGATCATTAATCTCAGCCACAAGCCCTGCTTCTTCATCAGCACTCAAGGTAGGGAACCCTGATCTAGTTCTAAGAGCTCGAGCGATTCCACAATCCCTAGTAAACAGGTCTTGATAATGCCTCGTAGCAATGGTCTTAAGAATCTCCTGATTAAAAGTCCAATTACCATTTGGCTTTCTCAGGCTATCAATTCTATTCCTCCGTCTTTTAATGATGGTGGTTGTGTAGAAGTATTTACTATTTTTGTCTCCCCACTTGAGCCAGCTACATCGAGACTTTTGATACCATAATAACTCTTGAGCAAGCACTTTATCGTACTCCTTCCAAAGCTCCCTTTCAGTTTGCACCAGGTGTTGGGAATTTCTTCTCTATCTACTTCTTCCTACCCCTTCAATTCTCTAAATAAGATGTCCCTTCTTGGCTACCAAGTTCCCTATTTTCTTCTTGTTCCACTCTCTTGCTTCTTTGGCAAACCCCAAGACCTTCTCATTCCAGCTATCTTTACTCCAACTGTTTCTGACAATCTCTTCAAATCCCGTTTCTAAAAACCAAGCTGCCTAACAATGAAAAGGAGGATCGGTGCGGTAGGTGTGATGAGCAGGGGAACTACGTAAAAGAATGGGGCGATGATCCGATCCAAATTCATTGAGGTGGTACACTTTTGATAAGGGATGAATTCTGTTCCAAGAAGAGTTGCTGAAGGTCCAATCAATACGCTCTCTGACAAGGGCTCTTTCCCAAGTAAACCAATCACCAATTACACTGTTTTCAATTAACTGAGCTTGGTGAATGCAATCCCCAAACTGCCTCATGGACCTAGTATTCGGAAGAGCACCTCCTCCCTTGTCATTATAAGAAAGATAGGCATTAAAGTCTCCCATATATTGCTTCCCAAGTCCACAATTTCCTTCCAAAGAGACTGACGAAGATTAATGCAAGGCTCAGTATAAATACATGAAAGAATAGCTTCCTAGGAACAAATAGCTTCCTGGGAAAGAATAGATTTGCATTTTAACTCTTAAAATTTTCTCATGCTCTAATATATTAGGCCTTATCTTACGGGGAATATCTTTATTAAACCCGTTGAAATAGCCCTTCTTTAAACCTATATTTTTAAGTTTTAACAAATTTTTAATAAGATCATGAGGGGAGGGCATATTTTTTTTAATAGGACAAAATTCCAATGGCTTATTCCCACAAGTGTCTTGGGAAGAAAAAGCATCTCATTCCATGAATTATTTTGATATGTCTTGGATCATATCAAATGCCACTTTGTTGAATACAACCCTTGTTATGTCATGGATTTTTTTTAAAAAAATTATTATCATATGTGTGTATTAGAATTATTTTCCATTTATATGAAATAATTTTATCTGCACCACCCTGAACCTAATTATTTAAACAAGTTTCTTGCTGTAAAAAATAAGGAAAGGAGAATTTTGCCACAGAGCCAACATTATTTCCAATCAGATTTAAGAAATTCAAAATATAAGCTGCAGTCATTTTGGACTATAATGAAAATGAAATGCAAAGTGACAAGACATTTTTGCCCCTTATAAAGGTTAACGAGTCCTGCAAATGTTAATTAATTTTCATCATCATATCCACATTTATCAATTTGTGAATGCTAACTTGTAAGCGTGTTAATGGTGACAC
This sequence comes from Vachellia pachyceras, assembly GCA_025593235.1. NCBI lineage: Eukaryota > Viridiplantae > Streptophyta > Magnoliopsida > Fabales > Fabaceae > Vachellia > Vachellia pachyceras. The sequence continues at coordinate 7,301 of JANTPZ010094576.1, forward strand.
GTCAAGAACTGTCATTTTGCGAAATCAAATATATCAATAAACACACTTTCTAATTTTCATAGCCTCACCTAATACTTAGTTAAAAAAATGTGTATCAAAACCTGTAAATTAAATTTCCATTTGTTTAATTAAATATTAGGGGCATTAAAGTCTGTTCCTTTCGGATCTTAATTTCGTTTTGGTCCAAAATGATTTGCAGTGCAAATTCAGAATTCCTTGAGCCTAATTGGAAATGTCACATTAAAATAATTTATGGATTGAGATGCTTCCTTCTCAGTGCATCCAAAGACCAAGGGAATTGCTGATAAGGGCCATTCCATTTTTGTCATTCAAAAATTAAAAATACAATATATACGTCTTTACCCTTGTTCAACTTCTAATATTCCTAAATGTACACCACCTGGTGAACTCTACAACACTAATTCGTTCCATTTTTTTTTAATTCCGTGGGGCTCTAACTCTCATGATTAATCCAAATAAAAAAATTTAGCTGGTGGTCAATTTAATAAAATAAATTTGAATATCATATATCTTCAATTTCTTTTATCATTTAATTTATGTGTGACTTATCAAGTATTGACTTATCAATTGTACTCATGACTTATTATTAGTGGTACATTGATTTGTATGTTAAAGCGTTTTGATTTGTTATTAGTGACACCATGACTTGTCTTATCCTAACTTGTCACTGGCGGTACATTGACTCATCAAGTAAGATAGTGCCTTCGTTTGGCAAAACGTTTGAACACCCCAAAAGCACGTTCAACAGTGTTTTTCCGCAAAACGAGATAATCTCTTTCACACATTTACCTCGTAAATGGTAAAAGTACTTCTCTATCGTTTTCCCAAACGGACTCACTATAACATGTTATCAATGGTACATTTAACAATTAATTTATCAAGATAAACTTGTCTTTTTACATTTCCGATTAATCTACCACGGGTCACTTAACACTTGATATTATAAATTTGATGAATTGAGAGGAGCTATTACTGATGATAATTTGTTTTCATTGAATATGGCAGTGTAATTCCCTCAATCTTGTTTGGAGGTCAAATGTTAAAAACACCCTTCATGGTAATGGTTAAAGAAAGGAGCAGATCTATGACATTTATTACACATACTAAGCAAAGACAAACATAGTACAACCTTTTAAAATCAAAACGCCAACGATCTGATTTTACAGACAGCATTCAACTCACGATCTCCTATGACTCTTGCATACCAATACAATAATACCATTGGCACAAACATAGTATACTATGCTATGTGATAATTTTTTGTTGTTTTGAGATAAAGGGACTGACACCAACTGGCTGATTTTACAGATAGGATTGAACTAGTGATCTCCTTCTAGCTTACATACCAACACAAGACTAGGTTATATATTTATATATATGGAGTGGCACAAGGCTCACAAGTGAAAAGGCTTATTATAGTACTACTTTATTTTTTGGTCAATGGAAGAGCTGATAGTCTGATAGATATAGTTTATATATTAGTGTGGAAGATGAACGAGCCATATTAGTGAATCAGACTCCCTTCTGAGCCCAGTAGTAGTGCTGAATCTGGTGAGGGTATTGAGGCTTTGGGTGATGATAGGGATTATTGAAGCCGCCGCCATAGTTGTTGTAGATATCCATTCTCATTCTCGTTCTCATCATCTCATTCTCATGCTCCTCCTGCTGCCTCATCATCATCATCCCTCCACCACCATAATTAGTAGCCTTGTGATAATCATACTCACCCGCCTCTTCTTCGTAGCGGTTATACCCGCCAGGGTTGAATTTGTGGGGCCCTCCGGGGACGGAACTCACGTAGCCGCCCTGGTGTTGGTGGTCGTGGCCAGAGGAACCGTAGGCGGCAGCATCCTCATAATTTTGGTGATGATGATGCATGCCAAGTCCGGCTCCGCCACCATAATAGGCAGAGACGGAAGGAGGAGGGGGAGGCGGCTTCATGGGCGGAGAGCCCCAGGAGTGTTGATTATGAACAGCATAGTGCTGCTGCTGCTGCTGCTGCTGCTGAGACTGCTCCATCCACATGCCATCATCACTGCCATAGCCATAGTGTTGTTGTTGGTACCCACCTGCTCCCAATCCCATTTTGATCAAATAACTGGATGTTTATTTGAGTTCTTATGTTTGGTTTTGGAGCTAGCTCCTTTTATAGCCAAATTATTGATGTGCATTGTTTTCTGTTGTTTTAATTATTATTTCTTTAATTTTATGATTCTGATGGATAGAGTTCATGAGGTGGTGCTGCAGAGTGATAAGGAATATCTGAATGGCAATAGAAAAATAATGGAATATAGCAGAAAAGAGAGATAGAAATGGAATAGGCTTTGTCATGAGCAGTTCCACGAGATGGAGGCAGAAGAAAAGAAGCATCCCATTCCACTTAATTATTTTGATATGTCTGGGACCAGATTCAACTCTACCACTTGCCTCGAATGCAAGACACTGTTACTTAACATAATACTGATTTTAAATGTAAAATTTCAATTCATGTTATTCTCATATTTATAACTTTTCTTAAAAAAATTATTCTTATTGATTGCATATATTAAAACAGAGTTTTCATCAATAAATGTAATGGTTCAGTTTTAAGGGGGTAATTTAGGAAAACAAATCTGCAATTATTAAAAGTAACTAAACTATTTTTCTTAATATCTATTAATTAATTATCTTGCTCTTACATCCAGCACAAAAAGATATCACCTTTTGTAACAGGTGTGTGAGGATATAAAAACCGTACAAATTTAGATTATTAAACTGTATTAGTATCTGATAAAGGAAAATGAATCATATCCCTAAGGCCCTCATGTCTCGAATCTTAATAATGGTAAAACGCATATCAAATATTTTTTTGTCCACCTGGTTCACTAAAACTTCACTCTAACTACATCCAAATTCGACTGACGTCATGTACCTGATTGTAATGGGTAAGTCTCCCAACAAATAATTATATGTATGTTAGGGTTTGAACTCGAGATCTCATTTAAACATAATAAAGTTACTTACCACTTAGACTAACTTCATTACTATATTATCAAATATATATTTTTTTTGGTAAAATGTGGATCATATTATTCAATTGAAATGGCTAAGTGGGGATACATCCCATACAATCACGATTGGACAACGCCATTAAGTGTTTAGGACACTTGTGTAATTGGGCAGTGGATGACAAGCCATCTTTTGCCAATGCATCAGCTAAAGCATTACATTTACGGGGTATATAAGCAACCTGAACCTCCCAATCCTTTGCAAGTAGGGTGGTGATTTGTATGAATGTTAGGCTTGAGGTCCTCTCTATTTTCCTCTTGTTTATGCTTTCCATCAGGAGCTTTGAGTCTGATTCAATAATTATCTTTTTGAGGCCCAAGTCCCAAGCTAGTTGTAGTCCCCAATTGATAGCTAATTCCTCAGTTTCTAGGATCGTGCATTGACCGATTAACTTGGTGAAACCAGCAATCCACATTCCTTTACTGTCTCGAATAACTCCACCTATTCCAGCTTTGTTTTTAGCTTGTGAGACAGCGCCGTCGACATTGAGTTTGAACCATGGTGGTTTTGGTGGTACCCAATTTGTAGCTAAATTTGCTGGTGCAGTAGCCACGGGTGCAGCATGGTTGTCAACTGTGGTGTAGCTTTTCCATGATCTAAGGACCTCTTGTTCTGGCTGTCGTGGCTTGGTGTAATTGTCATCAAAGGTTGAACTGTTCCTCCACAGCCACAATTTCCAAACTCCCACTCCCCATAGCAGCGACCAGTCTGTGTTCCTGTCAGAATGTAAATGATTAGTTAAGTTCAGAGCAAACCAGTTTCTTAAGTTGGACGAGAAGAAGCCTGTTCGCTTGGTTGGGTCTATCAAAGCAAGCCACATGTTTTTCGCATAAGGACAGTCGCGAAGAACGTGCAACTCGCTTTCTTCATTCGTATTGCAGTAGCTACATGTTGTTGATGAAGCTGATGTCCATGTGCCCCTCCAAGCCTTTGTAGGTAGCCTGTTGTGGTAAGCCATCCATAGGAAGACACGTATCCTTTCAGCCCCTTCCCACTTCCATATTTAATTGTAGATCCTGTTGTAATGGTTTGGTGGGGGTCTTTCAATCATAAAATATGCGCTTTTGGTAGTGAAGTCTCCGTGTTGGGTCATATTCTAGGTCATAGCATCATCGCCCACTCCTTATGAGGTGGAGTGGTTGATAGGAGTCTTTGGATGATATCTCCACTAACTGTTTTCGAGAGTGAGTTAAAATCCCACATTCCATTTATAACCCAATCGGCAACTATGGATTTTTCCTTAGCAATAGTCAATGTTCTGATACAGGCATCCTTAATTTTTTTATTTTCAAATAGCCATCTGTCGTTGAAGAAGCTAACAAATAACTCATTCCTTACTTTCCACCTAGTACCTTTTTCTATTGTTCCTTTATGACTACATATAAATTTCCATAGTGAAGAGTCACCTGGTAGGCTATTCAACAAGTTTTCATCACTTTTAGTCATATACTTTTGCTGCAGGATGTCTGCCCAGAGTCCTGATGTTCCCTTGACCACCTTCCAGGCTAGTTTTGCTCCAAAAGCATGATTCATGGACTGTAATTTTTTAACTCCCAGTCCACCGTGGGACTTTGGCTGGGCAATTATCTCCCAGCTTAATGGGTGGAAGCCCTTTTTGTTTATTCCATCTCCCCATATGAAGTTGTGCTGGATTTTTTCCACGTCCTCACAAATCTTTTTCGGTAGTCGAGTTACCTGCATTGGGTACATTGTATAGAGGAAATAACAGATTTTGCAAGGCAGATTCTCCCTGCTCTCGAAAGGCAATTTGCTTTCCAAGCGGATAGTTTGTCTTTCACATGATCTACTATATATTGGAAGTTTTCCTTCTTTTTTCTATTTCGTGATAAAGGAAAGCCCAGGTAGCATCCAATTTCTATTGAGGTTTTGAATCCAGTGATAGACTTAATTTTATCCCTATTCTGAAGCTCAACCTTTGGGGGGAAGAATATAGAAGATTTTTCCCTGTTGACCTTTTCCCGGGAGACCTTGCAGAATTTTTCTAGACATTCCATCATGCAATTGGCTTGAGTTTCGGTATCTGTTCCAAACAGCAGGAGGTCATCAGCGAACATAAGGTGTGACACTTGTGGCCCTTCTTTGGTTATTCTTATTGGTTGCCAAGTTCCATCTTGTACTGCATCCATTATTATGTGAGACAACCAGTCGATACATAGTACAAAAATGAATGGTGAAATGGGATCTCCCTGTCGGAGGCCCCTTCCAGGGTTAAAATATTCAGTGTTTTCACCATTCCAAAGTACATTTAAAGATGAGGTGGTAATGCAATTCATAATCAAAGTCACAAGTTTTTGATCCATTCCTATCTCCTGATATGAACCTCCAATCAAGCCTATCGAAAGCCTTCTCAAGGTCAATTTTTACTGCCATTAGACCGTGTTTCCTTCTCATTTTGTTCATGATGTGAAGTATCTCCTGTCCTACAATGATATTATCCTGGATGTGTCGGCCTGATATAAAGCTAGACTGATAGGGAGATACAATTTCATCCATTATACCCTTCAGTCTCAGTGTAATTATTTTAGTGAGACACTTGTAATGAACTGAGCACAAAGCTATCGGGCGAAAGTGGTGAACTGTTTGGGGCACCTCCCTCTTTGGTATAAGACATATCAATGTTTTGTTTGACTCCTTAATATTTCCAGTTCCTTCAAAAATTCCTGTGATAAACTTATGCCTATAATGCATTTAATTATTTTACCTTATATTTTGAATTGGAATATTTTTTTGGGCTTTATACGGACTGAACGGAGCGTCCCAAACGCTTCTCAATCGAACCAAAGCGGATTGGTGGACGCCTATGCCTGATTTTTCATGACCGTAATTTTCCATTTCTCTCTTTATGCTTATATGCTTATGCTTTTGCTTATGGGTCACTTCGGGCACACTGTGGCAAGGAAATTGGGATGGACCAGATTCTTTAAAGCCTCGGATTTTGGCGGCACCGAAAATCTACCAGAGGGAAGGGCGAAAGTGCCCCTAAACCCTTGGACAAAAACCCTAGCTCGAGCCGGGTATGAGAAGCAAAATGATATAGCAAGAATTTGTTCCCGGCGTAAAACCGACACCCAAAAGGAAATCTCTTAAATGTCTAAAATCCCTTCCCTCACTCAGGCAAGTCCGCTCTGTCACTCCCACATTTATCTCTGTCTCATAGCATTGGCAACTTTTGTTGTCCAACAACAAAATTTTCGTATTAGGTTCTTCTATTTTATTCGTTGTTTACGATCAGAAAGCTTGCAGCTTCGTACTTTTAATTGCGAACGTATATGGTTTTGGATATTGTTATATTTGCGTTATATGCTAACAAGACAGAATGTAATTTGAATCACTACCGCAGAAGAACCACGGAAGTGATGGCGGGGGCCATGGGGTGTTTGGAGACGTCTACTTAATGCTTCCAAAAGAGATGGGCATCGAGAAAGTAGATAAATTTAATTTTCGATTTCAACTGCCTGACCTCAGGCATGTCCTCAGAGTGAGTCATTTTTTTCTTGCTAATTTATATCGAACATAAAACTTCATTCTTTGTTTTTTTGGGAAAAAATGACATGTAAAGGTTCGGGGCCTGGAAATGCTGAAGGTGATAAAACAGTAAACAAGTATAAAAGGCAGCTAGGTCTTGAAAGGGAAGCTTGAAAGAATTTATTGCTGGAGATCTCAAGTTGTTGGCTTTATTTGCAGTTTTTGTTATTGGTAGGATTGGGAGGGTGGGTTTGGTGCAAAGCAGTAACTTTTACTCTGGACTTCACCCCGTTTTCCTCTGGATCCAGAAGTTTCTTCGTAGTGAATCTCTGTCTATTTACTTTAATCTTTTTTTTTTATTACTACTTTAGTCTTTTTTATTGGTCTAATTTTGAAATTCTAATTGATCGAACAGTAATCTCCAGGTGAGTGCTTGAGTACAATAGAAATATGAAAAAAGACTCATTTTTGGGCAACTCAATTTTATCTCAATTCGTACTGAGTACAATCAGATCATCAGAAATGAGTTTGAGCTAGGAGGTGACTGGTTATCAAAACTTTTTGGGTTGAACAAAGCTGAGATCCATTAATCAATGTTCTTTAAAATATTGTGGCTGCTGGTTAGTTGTAAGGAGCAAAATGCCAGAATCATTTAGGGTAGAGGCAATGTTGTAGATCATTCTTGTAACAGGAATGTCGGTGTTTAAGAAGGCTGGGTTTGTTGAGTGCCTTTTGATCTGTCAGCGATTGAACCAAATAAGACAAAATATAGAAAACAATTGAACCAAATAAGACAAAATATAGAAAACAATTTCTAAGTTCCTCTTACCAGACTATACGATCTTTTTTATATCCTGATTATATTTGTTTAGGTGCTTATTTTGTAGAAGTGTTGTTTATTTCCTCACAAAAATGGAGCTTTTCCACTTTTCAGGATTTTCTTGGCACCAGAGAGGTTGGTGAGTTTGTAAGTGGGGCGCTATCTGGGGCTATGACTAAAGCTGTACTTGCTCCCCTTGAGACAATCAGGTTGGATACTTAGTTTTAGTTTTGTAACTTTTGTCCAATGCTCCTCTATATTATAAAGTCTGTCTTTTTGAAATTCCTATGTGTAGACATACTCTGAGGTGTGTTTCTAAACTAATGACGCCATTTTTTTACCCCAAAAAAATTAGTGAGCAAATATCTGAAAATTTTAATTCAAACCTTTGCTTGCTTCAGTGGGGATCAGTTTCTTATTTATTTGGAATATCATTGTAGCTGTTTAGAGTTTTAAAGCGAGACATTTGCCTATAAAGAAGGAAAAAATTCCATATTTTCTGTTGAGTCTAAGTTCAACATGAATACATGCTGCAAGTTCTGCAACCTTTTTTGGTTCAAGTTCCCTTGTGAAATACAATGTTCTTGCATTTACTAATTACTAGCTAGCATGTGAAAGGTAATTGTCTATACCATTTAATGTTATTACCAAGCTCGTATTCTGTACCCTATACAGAACAAGAATGGTGGTTGGTGTTGGGTCGAAAAACATCACCGGAAGTTTTCTTGAGGTGATAGATCAGCAGGGTTGGCAGGGGCTATGGGCTGGGAACGGAATCAATATGCTTCGTATTATCCCTACGCAAGCAATAGAGCTTGGCACATTTGAGTGTGTAAAACGGTCAATGACTTCATTGCAAGAGCAATGGAAACAGAATCAAGGCCCTAAGTTGCAGATAGGTTGCATCAATTTGAACTTTTCTTTGTCTTGGATTTCTCCAGTTGCTGTGGCTGGTGCAGCTGCTGGAATCATGAGCACGCTTGTGTGCCATCCCTTGGAAGTGTTGAAGGTATTTCTAACTTTGGAATATAGTATGAACTTATGAAGTATATAATAGAAGTATTAAAATCTAATGGGCTATTTTTATTGTTGTATTTACACATTGAAAATGTATCATAATTCCATGATGACACCACAGTCTACTGGATTATATTTTCAATTGACTTCATAACGACCTGGACTTGAAAATATTTAAGGCCTGCATTCATGTCAGTTGCTTTTGCTGCCAATCTTGACTGTGGTTTGTTTTCTTACAGGATAGGTTGACCATAAGTCCTGAGACCTACCCTAACTTAGGTCTCGCAGTTAGCAAAATTTATAAAGATGGTGGCATTGGTGCTTTCTATTCCGGCATTTCACCTACATTAATAGGCATGCTCCCATACAGTACATGTTATTATTTCATGTATGAGACCATGAAGCAATCTTACTGCCAGACCAAAAATAAGAAGTCCCTAAACCGGCCAGAGATGCTTTTGATTGGAGCTCTAGCAGGTAAGAAATTCTGTTTGTAATTGCTGGACTTCATACTACGGTCTATCTCTCCTTTTCTCTCATTCAGTCTCACTTGTTCGTACAGATACTTGCATGTGCCCAGTCACAACCAACAAATGGTTTCAAAAAATGTTGTTGAATTTCAATTGTGCAACAAAACAACAAAACACAGCCTCACACAAGCCAATAACATTCACAAATGAAATGCATTAAATTAGATTCCCACACAATTTATATATTATTACATAGATTGATAGATTGGATGGATATTCAAATTAGGGTGTGTTTGGGAATCCGTTGGGAGAAAGGAGTTTACGGATCCGAGAAGAATTCACGGATTTCGAGATGGTTTTGTCTTGGTTTGCTTGTACTGTTGGGAAGTTCTTCCCAAACATGCACTTAGATTATTAGATTTATTTCATTGATGTTCCACTAGACTTGGCAATTGATGCAGCTCATTTAAATTTTATGTTTATATCTGGCCAGACCTGACTGCTTTTTAGTTCGTAACATTAATGGTTGTACTGATTGAGCTCTTACTGTATGCTAGGTTTTACCGCAAGCACAATCAGCTTCCCACTAGAGGTGGCCAGAAAACGCCTTATGGTAGGAGCTCTGCAGGGTAAGTGCCCACCACACATGGCGGCAGCGCTTGCAGAAGTTGTACGAGAAGAGGGTCTGTTGGGGCTCTACAGAGGATGGGGTGCAAGCTGTTTGAAGGTCATGCCATCCTCTGGCATCACCTGGATGTTCTATGAAGCTTGGAAGGACATATTGCTTGTCCAAAAGACTCATTCGTTATAGTTTAACAAGAATCGGATGGTTTTTTTTTTTGCCAGCCAGCTGGTTCTTGACGTTTTCTCCCCGTTGGTATGGAAGTCTCGGGAGAGTTCCAAGCTGGGGGAAATTTTCAATTTATTGTTAGGATGATTAAAAAGTAATTCAAGTGTGGTGGGTGAGAATGGGTTTCCCCCCACTTCAATACCCATATCCCGATCTGAATATTCTTTGATTTGGTGTTTTGCATATCAATGTGTGTTTTCCCGTTTGCTCAATTAAACTTCTCAAGTGATAGAGTAGAAGCTTTTCCTCCTCCCACCCCGACTCTTCCAATCACACCTGAAATATCTGACTGCGTGATATTGGCGTAATTGAGGAAAACATTCTCAAAACATCTTTTGCTTTCACATGGATTTGAATTGAAAACCTCATGTTCAACTAACTAAGTTCCTTTTCTGTAGAACCAATGCGTGTTGAGTTATATCCTATACTTTCTTCGGCCTGTATTTTGCTCATTTCTGATAAAAGAATGTTAATTTGCAAATACATTAGAAGCTTAAAAGCCATTATGTATTTGTGCATTTTTTGTTTTGTTTGGGTTTAGGTCCTGGTTTCAGCAAACAGGACACTGTCATTACCAATCCAAGCCTTTTCTCAAATAATGTACGATTTAATTAAAATCCCCAATAATTCAATTTTAGCAACCGTGTAATCTTTAAGTCGTGTCATAATTAAGCGTCTCGTTCTGTACTGAGATCAAATGTGGGGATTGTGACTGAGAATAGAACCGAATATGGTATTGTAATATTATTAACCAGTAAAAAATGTTTACAAAAACTCATCTGTTTCTATTTCTAATTTGTATGTCAAAACGATTGCCGTTAATGTCAAGCAGCCTGCTCGGGCTTCGTGAACAGTTTACCTAACAACATAACCATGCCCTGTGATCCTTATAATTTACAAAATCAATCACTACAAATTATCTGACTGGTGATTAGCTAACTTTCAATGTGCACATGAAATAAAATCTTGCACCACAAGCTACATTGTGTCTTGCTCTTCCCCGGAGTCATTTCTTTTTCCCAGGAACCAGGCCACTTTTGAGCTGATTGAATCAGAGCACTCCATGAACATATAAAGACAAAACAAGCATAGTCCTGTGACAATAAAGTACATATATCTCAGTTAAGTCATAAATTCAAACCTGCAATTTGTGTGGAAAAGACAAAACAAGTAGAACAACCCCCCCGGGGGCGCCCCGGGGGGGGGGGGGGAAGGTTCAAGGCATATTCCTGACACTCCATTTTCATGATCTGTTATTCATGATTAACATTATATCAATGTGTTATAAGCTTGCCTCCTAGCGACTTTGTGATATAATTGGATCTAGCTATAATTTCTGCATCAAAAAAGATGCAGCAAACAAAAGTTACAACTATACAAAGAGCATTGCCAGAGTTGATGCCAAAATGATGAGGTCTAGAAAAGCAGAGAAAATCTGGAATTAAAATCATTAAATTACCTCAGGCCAAAAAGGAAAAAGAATTACATTAACCTTGTAGCTCAAAAGAAAGAACAATCTTTGCCTCAATATTCTAAATATTTTATACATCTGCGAGTGGATATTAAAAAAATCTTCAAGAACAGCCAAAAACCAATTCACTGCTTCCATTTGTTTTATTTTCAATTTATCTCATCATAGTATCAACAAGAGAAATGGATATTAAGGTGACATACCGGCATAGGCAACTGTAGCACCCAAAGCCAATCTTCCTAGAGCAGACAACACATAAAGGCAAAAAATCACCTGAAATAAGATGTACAAAAACCTTAGTTCTTTACATGCCTCTCCATCAAAAGAAAAATCAAAAGGTATGACAACTACTATGGATCATAACTGTCTAGAATGAACAAGGGCTTTCTGGAATCTAAACACGCCAATAGTTCAATACTTCAAGAGAATGGCAAGCTGAATGAATTCTCATTCTATGATCATACAATCTTACATGTTGGCAGAGGATGTTGAGAGATTGTGAATGAATGAAGAGGATATTAAAAAAAAAAAACTAAATGGAGTCAACATATGCAAAAGATGCATAAATTGAAAAACATTCCCTCAGATGCAACAGTGAGTTGCCCGGCACATCCATAACCTTAGAATAACTGCCAATAATAGCTCCTATTTTCATCTTCTCAAATAACTTCAAATTCAACATCCATAGTTTCAGGCCTCAGTAAAACTTGAATTCAAACAGCTCATGGTCATGTGTTTCTCTTGTTCATACATAAAGATTAAATAAAGACTTGCGAGTCGAGGCAAAGAACGAAGGAAAAAACCACAATTTCTTGAGATTGCTTTGATGTTTATTACTACACTGAAAATAGACTTAAGTTGCATAAACCAAATAATACCTTTAGAAACAGTCTCTTGTCATGCCCTGTTGCTGCAACTCTTAATACAGACTCGGCTGCACCTATGGTATTAACTAACCACGCAACAATGCTATTAGCAGTGTCCTGAGTTATTTGCCATTCAAGTGGATCAACTGGGACCCTATAACAGTTTTTTAGAAGGGGACAGGGTATATTAGATTAGTTAAAAACACGAAGGCCATTCGCAAATGTAAAAAATACACATATTCCTTCTGCATCTAAGAGTGAATTTGGTGAAGAGAAGACTAAAAACATATGAACAATATAAAAAAAAAAAAAATACTAACTCTCACGAAATAAATCAGATGTCCAAGACGCCAACCAAGGCGATCAATCAAGTTTTTTTAAAATTCAAAGGACCAAATAATCCTGTTTCAACATATTATGCTAGCAATTAGTGTTAAGCAATATGAAATGCCATCACCCATGTTTAAGTCAATTAAGAGCTAAGACTAGAAAAGAAGATTGAATAAGAAAAGAAACAAACCCTAACTGGATGGTTTAATTTTGACAAATTAAACGACAACGAGAAAGGCGAGGGGAAAAAAAAAGAAGGGAACTTGGGCGTGATTACGATATGCTCATTTGACGGAAGAGAAGGCCAAGAATGGCGAGGGAACAGAGGAGAACGATGAAGACATCGGAGACCAAGGAAACTATACTAGAATTTCGATAGGCACAGTGATAGTAAACGAGTGTTCCGCATAATAGCAGCATCATCGGCTTCCCTACTTCGCCTCTTCCGCTCTCCATAGTTCTGGCGACCACAAAACTGATCTCTCCGTAACATGTCCCTGCATAGACAATTGGACATCAGCGAATCTACCTTTTGTTTTGACTTTTCTCCTCCGAGTAATTCAAGTTGGGTGTGAAGATCTCCTTGTCTTCCTAATTTCCATGTTTTGCCCATATTAATTAAAAAAAACTTTAAATTTCATTCCATTTTCCTTAATTTCTATTATTTCTATAATCTTATTTATAAGGAAAAGAAATGTTTTTTAATACTATGATAAGTCACTTTATTAAATTTTTTTATGTGAATTTACAATTGTACCAATCATTTATTATTTGTTAACTTTGCTCTCATATGTTGTCTTAGATATTAAATAGAGATAAAGTTCGGAAGTTGTTGAATTTTAAGGCAGCATTAATATGGTTTAATATTTTCCATAGTACATGAGAAATATATTGGAAGTCATTTATAAATAGAACATGTGGAGTATATCTCAGGAGGATGAAGTCAACATAATCATTAAATGAAGGGTAATATTGTACATTTGACAATTTATAAAAAGAATTTGATGATGTAACTTATAAATAAATAAAAAAAATTATTTATCTCTACCTTATAAATACGATAAAAATTGGTATGAATAACAAATATTCTTCTTAAGATTTAAATCTTCACCATATATTGGTATAACTATGCTGTTAATACTTTTATTATTACTTCTGTGTACATAATTAAAGTTTAACCAACTTATATGCATTTAATGTAAAGTTTGTAGTTTGTGTGCTGTGATGTGATATGTACCTTTGGTTTTTGTCAATTAAGACAAATTTGAATACATGTCCTTTCTAATCCACACCTTGAGTCAAATAAAACTTCAATCTTCATGATATCTAGGGTTGGTATTTGCTAATGAGTGCCTTTACTACATTTTGAGTTTTTTTTCCCTTGCATCATATATATATTTGACAGACAAAATTACTCCATAGTGTAATTTAGAATACCTCTACGTTCTCGTATAATACTTTATAACAATATTTTAAAATTTAGACTGATAATCAAGTTGAAAAGATCGGTAGGTCATGATCGTGCCTCCCCTTCCTTCTTCCCTTTTCTTCTAGATCACCATATCATGATCACCCAATTTTTCAATACCTTTTTGATTTTGAGCTTGATTACGATTTCCGTTTCAAAAGCCAGTTCTTACAGGCTCAATCTCCAAGACAACTTTTAAAGCTTGTTTGGATGTGAGGTTGAAAATAGCTTTTACAGATTCTGAGGTAAAACCTAGGTTTTGGAGAATAGATTTTGGAAAATAACTTTTACAGATTCTGAGGCAAAACCTAGGTTTTGAAAAGTGATTTATGTTGAGAAGTTATTAGCTTTTATGGATTTCGAGGTAAAAAAGTGGGTAGGAAAGAGAAAGAAAGAAAAAATAGGAAAGAGGAAAGAGAAAACCTAGGTTTCAAATTGAGGTTTTGTAACCAAAATAGCTTTTGAGAAAAAAAATTTTGCTTGGACAAAATCTCGGTTTTAAGGTAAAACCTAGGTTTTGAAACCAAATCTAAATTTTAGAATTGGTTGCCAAACAAGCCCTAATTAGAAAAAGAGTCGGTTAAAACTCCGGTTGACGGTATGACAAGTTTGGCTTTTGATCTGAATTTGAAATCATTGCTTTAGAGGTATTTTTACCCCATAACTCATTTATGTTTGACATAACACGTGGAACCCAAATCTAAATACAATATTAATTCTAATTCTTAAACATCTCTTTCAATCAATTGAGAGAAGTCAAAACACATAATTGAACCTTATTCCAAAACTCTAGATTTATATTCTATCCATATTCTTAATATAAAATTTAATTTATAATGTAATTTACACTATGAACTAAATCTCATATTTAGAATTGGAGGTAATATTTAAATGATGCCGTAACACTTAAAGAAAATAAGAAGGGAGTATTAGAAGGGCCAACATCTCTATTCTCTAAGCAAACCAACCTATGCTAATACCAAGAGAGACCTTCCTAATCCACAAATATGCTACAATAACACAAAAAAAAAAAAAAAAGAAAATAACAACCTCCATAGTTATAGAGAACAATGTTTTTCTAAACGCATATATATATATCATTCTATAAAAAATAATCATTTTAGATGCATTTTCATGTACTAAATGCCAAATTGTATCATGCACATGTATTAAGAAACGATCTAACTTAAGGGGAAGAATTAATGCGGTCAACTTTTACATCTTTATCGATGGATATTTAAAAAGAAACGTTAATGAAGTTCATAAAAAAGTTGCTTATCAAGTCATTATAGCCAAAGCTAATGCATTTGGAGACTATCTATAAATATCTTAAGATAGAGACTAAAGCATATTCATTGCTTACCACGTGGCACTTTAAGTGTTTTCCCTCATATTTTACCCATTACCAGTTCTCTCACTTTGTTACAAATTAAATTAAATTTATATTTTAAAAACTTAAATATTTCCCAACTATGTTATCTTTCCTATAAATGTGATAACTACTCTCTTAACTATTGCGTTTATTTAAATTTCACGTTCCCATTGGCAATTAAAGCCTTTTGTTTTGTGTGAATTTTTTATCAATATCTTGTAGGCTGTGTTTAAAATAAATAATTTAAATTCTGTAAAAATAAGATACAATTGTGTTTGAGTTCAATTTTTTTCTATTCTTATATACTATTTTTAAATATTTACATCAAAGTTTATAATAAATTATTACTATAACTTTTAGTTGAGCATGGAAAAGGAAAATATATTTGTAAGTAGTGGAAGTAATTGACAGTTACTTACATCATGGAGGAAGTTATATGAAGCTACATTTTTCATGATAAATAGTGGGGAGTTATATTATCAATCTATATAGTGGGAGCTACATGCTAATGCGACATTTAAATACAAAATTTAATTAAGAACCTCAATTTGTTGCCTGAAAAGTAAGAAAATATGAAGTTCTTAAAATT
>JANTPZ010094577.1:0-13847 GCA_025593235.1 Vachellia pachyceras
AGATTAAAGGAAAAACAAAGCAAGAACGCAATGAGTAGTAGAGATATA
This sequence comes from Vachellia pachyceras, assembly GCA_025593235.1. Lineage (NCBI taxonomy): Eukaryota > Viridiplantae > Streptophyta > Magnoliopsida > Fabales > Fabaceae > Vachellia > Vachellia pachyceras. The sequence continues at coordinate 49 of JANTPZ010094577.1, forward strand.
AGCATGAATGTAAAGAAGTATTTTTACATATCCTTTCAAGTTTGAAGATCAGTTGGAAATGGCTTGCTTTCGAATTCACCTGAAAACTGCTTTGAAATTGGAGACATCTGCTTGCACTGTTGCTTGTATGGCTAATTATCAAAAGACAAAACAGGTTTGAGTTTTCTATGTTTCCAGAACACTAATAAGAGGGTAAGATGAGAGGAGATTCCTTTTTCATTTTTTTAACTGAAAAGGGTTCGTACATGGAAAGAGAGAGAGAGTAAATGGGGAGAGAAAGTGGGGGAGAGACAGACAGAGGGATCGTGGGTATTGATGTTTAATTATGGGAAAGCAAAGGTGGGAAGGGAGTGCAGGGTTGGGGGGACAGTGGTGGGGCATCAGAGAAGTCAGAGGGAAGGTCTATGATAAATTTTCCTTGAAAAAGTTGAAAAGCATAAAATAGATACTTTAATCCAATAAAATATTAAACAATTTGATGGCAACTAACATAATACAAGATATTTAATTTTCACAGTTGAGTAATTGTAAAAAATTTTAAGTGAATGGATTCTTAATAACTAATTTTTTTAAAAAAGAAATTATTTTGGGGCAGAATTGATGGCTTTGGAAGGTGTAGTATATATTTTTCAAAAGGTTTTGAGGATTCCTCTTTAAAAATTTCATGCATATATATACACCCCATCTGCTGTAACTCTATTTTAACTAATTTTCACGTATTAATAAATAACAATTAAATCATTAAATATGTTGTAAATTAATTAAATTCTTTAGTTTACCATAATTATTGCATTCACAAATAATTCTAATTCATCTCTTCTCCTTCTCTGTTTCTAACAATAATTAAGTAAAGTTAAAATTGGAAAACAATCATTAATAACTCCCTGAATGGATCACTATTTGGTTTCAAAAAAAAAAATTTTGACGATGGGCTTATAATAAAAATCAAAATGATATAGCGAAACATGCATATAATTTGAATATATATAGATACATCACATAATATATATCAAAGAAATGTCCTATTTGCACAGAATGCATAAAATGGCTGCATTGTTTTGAAAGTCTCTGAGGCATTGTACCTTTTCTCTGTGGAATTTAGGGCTTCCAAAGAAACAAACAATTGCAACCCATACGTAAAGTTCAAACCTGAAACTACATAACACACCTTAAAGGATGAGAGGTGAAAAAATATAAAGCAAAAAATATTCTCTTCCTCCCTCTCTCCCCATTTCCAAAGTGTTTCAGATAACTCCACAATGCATGGGGTCAGCTTTCAAAGTTTCATACTTGGTTCCATCCATCACGTCCATCACAGCCACTTTCTTCATCTTATTCGGAACACAGCATCATCTATTATCCATCACATATATGTCTGTATTTCTCTCTCATGAAAATTCAATGCACTTTTTTTTTTTCATTGACCATTGTATTTTAAAAAAAAGTTATATTTTTTACACATTCATTACTTTTAACTGATTTTAATAGTTATTAGTTAATTCATTTTACGTGATTTGAACAGAAAGGATCAGGCGAGTGCATACTATACCAAAACATCATTTGTTTCCCCCTGTTGTTTTTCTTTTTATTTTTTTTAATTATTCTTTGAACTTAACAACTCCACCCAACATAAATAATAGAGCACATATCCTTCCCCACCCAATAAAACATTTTAACATTTTATATTATGAATTATTGTGACCACTTTTTCCCTCCCTTTTCTTCTATACCCCTTATATATAAATATTATTCTCTGAAATTAATTTTTCCTACTGGTTGATACCACTGTCTTTCAACATTTAACTGTAAAGTGACACAACAGTTGAAGCAACTAATCATTAATATATTGAAGTAAGTGAAGCATGGTTGAAGCAGCTAATCATAGTTTATCATCACAAATCTAGCTCTTATGGGCTCAATATTTCTTTTCCCATATTTGATGAATATTGTTCAGAATAACTCCACAAAAGAAAGCTCAAGCTTAAGCTCCACTACAACCGAAAATAGGATATTGTTCTTCTTTTTTTAACTCCTCTGTAATTTTAATATGATGTTCTTCCATGCTCAAAAAAATAAATAATTGCATATTACACGTTTGAACAAAAATAAAGAGGAAAAAAAAACAGATGCATAGGCAGATGCATATAATTATCTGTATTAATTTTAAAAGAAAATCCACGTACGTCAGAGAAAGACTATAGAATTAGACCTGACTTATCCCTGCCTTTTTTCCTTTTCTCTCATCACTTTGAGCCACCTTACTGTTTAGAGAGGAATTAAATCTACATACATATATATAGTCACATTCTTTTGACTACTTCTCATATGAATGGCTACTTGGCTTTACAAGACCCTAGAAGCAATTTGATCCTATTAAAACAACCTCCTTTTTTATATTCAATACTGTTTGCCAAGATTAAGAGCTTGTTTGGATGTAAGGTTGAAAATAGTTTTTACAGATTCCGAGGCAAAACCTAGGTTTTGAAAAGTGATTTATGTTTGGGAAGTTGTTAGCTTTTACGGATTCCGAGGTAAAAAAGTGGGTAGGAAAGAGGAAAGTAAGAAAGAGAAAGAGGAAAAAGTAGAAAAGAAAAAACCTATGTTTCAAACTGAGGTTTTGTAACCAAAATAGCTTTTGGGGGAAAAAAATTTTGCTTTGACAAAACTTCGGTTTTGAGGTAAAACCTAGGTTTTGAAACTAAACCTAAATTTAAAAAGTGGTTGCCAAACCAACCCTAAATCAATCAGTTAACATGGATTCACACCGGGAAGTGTTTTTTCCAAGTGCATCCAACGTCAAGTGTTTTTTTTAGGTTTAACCAACACTTTGAGGTATCATGCAGTGGATGAATCACAAAATATTTCAATATGCTATACGCAAGTAGAAAAACGCTTCATGGAGTCAAATGAGCAAAAAAAGTACTTTAATAAACTAAGCACACCTAGAAAAATACATTAGAGTGTTGGATCCATCTTAATCCTTACATAATAATCTACATATCAAGTTTCACAAGTTACCTCATTCAAATCTTTCTCTTGGGAAAATAAACAAACAGGTAGCATGCATAACAAAAGCACAAGAGTTTAAATTCACTGTTCTTCTTGGTTCAGCCAGTGAAAGAGAAGATAACAATGAAAGAAAGCAATCACACATGTAAATGAAATTACCTAGAATATTGGGAGCCAAGTTGAGACATGACAAATCCTCTTCTTAAACCCACCAAAACAGAAAGGGATTGGAAGGTCACAATTCTGGTTGGAGCACAACAATATTAATGCAACATGGTCCATTAATTTTTCCACTCTTGAAATTATAGGAAGCATCATGTAACTCCAAAGTTTGATCTTTTTTACCTTTTGTTGAATTTCAAGAGAACCCATTTTCTTTTTCTTTGGGTTTTCTTTCATCCTCATTGAATTTCAGCCACACAAGTATCGTCGGCAGATCACCATACCAGAAACAAAGAGCTTTTCATTTATTTCTCATGCTGAGCTTTTCATCCCAACAATAAAAGAAAATTCAGAAAGAGCTGTGTAATTTGTTTGTTTCTTAGCTTAATATTATAGTTTTGATCCATATATTAAAAGTGTTAACTCAGGCTAAATCACTAAAAAATTATCAGGATCAAAAACCACTATTTGAAAGCATTAGGATTTAAACCAAAATTCAATCAAATTGTAAGTAGCAACAATGATACTCACCCTGATTCATTTTTCTTTTTAAATTTGGTAAATGGGATAGAACAACTAATGGTTGAGTTAAAATCATTTGTTACAATTTTCACCACTAGAACTCCATCTCGGGGCACTTATGTGTGTTCACAATTATAATAAAAAACACATAAAATGTTATGAACTGTGTCATACACATAGATTTCTAAAGCACAAAACAGGAACAAACAATATTAATTTTGTAAGGGGAAAAAAATAAAAACAGAGAATGAATTCAGTGCTTTTTAAGACTTTTTTGTGGGGTTGGAAGCTCAGATTGAGATAGAAGGAAGAGGGGAATCAGCTTTTCCTTTAACAGAATCTCTACTTTTAAAGCAGTTGGGCTCCATCAATGGCAGTTTAATGTTCTATCCCCCAAAAAAAGAAGAAAAATGAAAATAGAACATTTAATACATTTTTCTTGCTAGTTAAAAATAATATATCGTTTAATTATTATTTTTATTTATTTTTTGCATTATTGTTCATTTGTTCATTTTAAAAACCAAAAAGGGTGATTGAGCTAGGCAATTTTTTTGGAGAATCATTAAGCAAGCTTTTAGGGGGTGTTTACAAAAAAATTCCAAATGGCTTAATAACTGAGAATAATTGCAAATGTATATAGATATGGTACTTGAATTTATGTAATTTTAAAAAAATCTTTCATGTCATATAATTTTTTTTTTAAAAAAAAAACACTATTTTATCTTATGTCAAGAAAAATGCATGATTGTAGATTTTCGATTTTTGAGATTCTATTTGTTAATCCATTCCATCAATCATGTATTAAAAAAATAATTATACATTATTGACCAGTACGGACTCTTACATAGATACCCTTAAACATTAAAAACCCAAATCCACATTTTATATTCAATTGCCTTAAACTTATAATAAATTATACTCCTTGAGCATGCCCTAATCACAACTATAAACGTTTTTTTAGCCTAATGTAAATGTAATATAAAATGGGTCATTAGTGGTGGATGCTATTTTTCAAATATGATTTACGATCTACGGATAAGTATATGAGGGGAGTTTTATCTTGACTTGCGTAAACGAGATTTCTCAACGTTGATAAATTTTATTTTATAAATTTATATTTCTTAACAAATTATTCTAATTGATTGTTTATACTAAAATGGGGTTTTCATCTGTAGTAATAACAATTTAACTAATTTTTATCTATACAAATAACTAATTTTAATATTTATGAATTAGTTCTATTTTTTATATGTAAGATAAAGGGAATACATGACTTTCTAACCAGAATAAAGTACTTGATATTTTAATTAAATTGCGTAATTGTGTGTAATGGATAAAAATTTAAACATTTTATGTGAAATTTTCAATAGAGAATATTATTAAATTCAAAATTTGTTGATCATAAATAACATTGTTTTATAACTTTTCAATATTAAACTTCCCACAAAACCTCTCCACTATTTTTTTTTCAATAGACTAGGGATCTAATAGGTGAAGGTTGTCACTTAGTTAGGTTCCATGAGTTACAGTGTTTAAAATATTCAAATCTCAAATTGCATATAGTAAACCTATCCATATGTGCCACCATTACTATGTGCTTTTTAGGCCTATCTTTTGCATCACCCAATTGTTCTCCACTTTAATTAACAAAGTACTCTAGCTTGTTATATATTCTTAAGCAAGTTTATTTAAAGCAAATCAACTTCAATATATATATATATAACTAATTGAGCTTGTTTGCAATGTTTGTAAAGGTCAAACGCACGTTCAATAGTGTTTTTCCGCAAAACGAGATAATCTCCTCCATATATTTACCTTGACTTACGTAAAAGTACTTTTCTACCGTGTTCCCAAACGGGTTCATTATCTTGTGGCCATTGTTATATTGTTGTGACAACCTCTTCTAACACTTTTTTTTCAAATCACTAAATACAAACACTATATCTTATTTGAAAGGTGTTAAGTTTATTACTACTTAATAAAACTGTTATTAATGAAATAAACAAAATTTAATGAAACATTATTGTTATGGTAAGAATGATAGTGTCTGGAAAAAATTATTAAATAAATAAGTTAATAATATTTTTAATAAAACCTATTTTTATGTATATGAATGTCTATTTATGATAAACATTAATTAAAACATAAATATTTGCTCAAAAAATAAACATTAATATTTGTAGATTCACAATTCATTTATTATTTTAAAAAATAAAAAAGAAATAATAATATTGCATATCATATGGTGCCTATCAAATAATGTTTGATATCCACCCAAAAAATAACATTTTGGATATAGTTCTGAAAATCATAACTTCTAGAGACAATTATTTTTTGGCCTGAAATTTGAAATCCTAAAATGTAAAAAGATGTCAAACTCCTCCTTGTTTTGTAAAAAAGAGCTGTCCATAGAAAAGAGCCAAGAATTAAAGAAGCACTTATACGTAAATCAAGATAAATATGTGAAGTCGATTACCTCATTTTAAAAAAAACATTTGTTGAACGTGTATTTAGACTCCATGTAAACTCAACCAAATGGGGGGATGAATGTTAAGAGATGAAGATAAAGAAAGAGAAGCACGTTTGTGTAATTGGATGATGACAAGGCAAGTGATTTATAAATCCAACCAAACTTATCCTACAAAGCCCCACTTTCCCACTAGGAATATGACATTTGGATCCTCAAATTTGCTTCATTTAAGGATTTATAAATATCTACAAGACAGATCTTAAAACCTATTTTGAATTATCTGAAAACTAGAAACTTTAAAATTTTAAAAAAAAATCATCACCTCAAATTAATTTTATTTTAGAAAATGCCTCATATAAGGATTTGATTAAAATTTGTACTAAAAGGTATTTATGTTTTTGGTGAAAATAAATAATTATACGTACTCACTACAACAAAGCATAGCTTTTGCAATTTTCAACGGTGAAACTCAATACACGCTATTTTTCTGTGAAGGTTCCCATGAGTTTTGGCCAAAAAAAATTAAGGAGAATTAATACAGAGTTCTTAGAAACAAAAATGTAATCACCAAAAATTCTCCGATGAGCAATATAAACTTGTTATTTCTTAAACCAAAGTTTATTATTGTATTATACTCACTTTGTTGTTGAGAATTTGTTATACATTTATTTGTTAAATGTTAAATATTTTATTATAATATATATCGTTATCATAGATATTATTTAGGGAATCAATAAAATATCATAAATGTGGCCGGTGATCATTTGGGTTGAGTCTAGATAAGGTAACTCTAGTCAACTTTATAAAAGGGTTGTTTTTTCTGATGGTGGGAACAACAAATTAAGCTTGACGACAATTCATAATCACTCTTGAGGTTCTCTGACTGGTCACGGCTATGCACCAGTCGTCATCATTGTGCCTTTTCCCCCAATCAGAAGAGACATGTTACCTGTAAGTTCCTTTTGGATTATATTCTAACTCTTTATCTATTCTGCAGGTATTCTTTTCCATTATTAATCTTGGATTTCAATCTGGAAAGATAAAGAAATGTTGAGAGGGAATGTTTCTTCTGCTACTTTATGTCTCAATTGCAGAGAGCTCATAAATCTGATACGTTCCTTAATTATTATGAGCTTGTTCTAACGTTAACAACTTACAGGGATGTTCAAGCAAAGAATTATCAATACAAGAAAAATTAAATGAAAAAAAGGGGGGAATCAATGTGTTTCGTAAGTTGGAGAATTAACTGAATTTCTTTTTCCAAAAGCAAAATCTGAATTATTATACTATAATTTTAAATGGAGAATTAGAATCATAAGCACATGTCAAAAGGGCATTAGTCTTTTGAAGACTTGCAGAGGCCAAAGAATAAAAAGCATCACAAAGTGGTGGGGAAAGAAATTAAAGACGGTGCATGCTTAGCTTGTCAAAACCAAAGCAAATTTTTAATATTAATTAACATGAAAATAATTATTAATTATTTTTTTAATGAAGAAAGAGGAACAGTACAGTCTTGTTTTGTTTTGTTATGGGTTTTGGGCTTTTGGCACATGCATTAAAATAAACAGAGGTCCTATAGACTGGGGACATGCCTACTAATTAGGTGATTAAGGCCTAAGCACATGTTTAGAGATAATTAATTAATTAGTTATAATGTGAATATTGAAAATCGTTCCTCCAATGAAACCTCAACATTTCATCGTATCCACGTGTGTTTCATCTTTTGTTTGTTCTTCCTGTCTCACCTGCCAAAGTGGACTTTCATTGGAATTTGGGATTGGGGTTTGAATTAGTGATTAGCAACACAATGTCACACTATTACTTTATTTTCTCCTATTTTTTTAAAATCAACCCCACCATGTTTCATAATATATATATATATTAATAATCTTAAAATTTAATAATTATTTTTTTGAAATTTAAAAACTTTTTAACTTCGCCGTATTTAATATATTATATTTCATATATGAATAAAATCAACATAATAATAAATAAAATGTAAAATTGTACATTCACATAAAATTTAACATGACTTATAAATACGGACCGAATTGCTTAGTTAAAATAGTGTCTTAACTGACGATTCATGGTATTGGGATATGAGTTTAGAGTGTGTTTCGCGGCATTGTACAAACATACCTGGTTGGCTCGTAATGATCGGTTGTTCAATCAACATATTTGGACAGCAGGCAGGTTATTAGCTTGCACTCGGTGTTGTTTATCTTGGGGCTTATCACTACTGCAAAACTAGCAGAGTTTGAAACTGTTAATGATCTTCTTGAGGAGATTGGAAGGCTCGCACTCGGTGTTGCGGATGCCCTAGTAAGGGAGGCTTGGCGCTGACTTGTTGAATGTTAATGATCTTCCTGATGAGATTGGAAGGCTTTTGATGTAGAAACGCCATAATATTGGCTTACTCATAGCCGGACCTAGGTGGTAGTCAATGAGTTCAGCCGCATCCCCTAACTTTCAAAAAAATTAGGTATATGTTAATGCTATGTGATTTATTTTACACCAACTCATTTGCTAATTTTGAACCCACTAAATTTTTTCTCAAATTCTTCTCAAAACATATTAATAACAAGTCTCATTTATCTTGAACCTTTGAGCCAGAATCCTGAGTCCGCCACTGGTCTTACTTATCGCCTCGGAGCTTAGTTGTTGAGGGGGTTCATTTTCTATTAAAAAAAAAGTTAGCTTACACGACATTAAATATCTTCTTTTAAGATTTTTTTTAAACAACTGCAAGTTCAAATCCTCAGTGTCAAATTATGAAAAGATTTTAAAAGAATTATGAGAAATATAATTAAAAATAAAAAAGAGTAAGATGTATATATGGCCATAACTAATTTTACCACCAACATCTAATACTATAAATCTTTCTTAAATTTTTGTGCATTTTTACCCCATCTTTTTCGTTAACATGTTTGATAAACATCAATCGCTTCATTTGGAAACCCGCTGAGAAAACGGACACAGATTTCTAGGTATTTTATGTGAGAGGAATTTTGTCTCGGCTTGCGTGAGAATGGGTTTTGGGGGTCAAAACGGGGTTCCTAACGGAAACCCAAACGAAGCTAATATATTATTAATTAACTAAATGATCATGTTATTTTTTTGCACTATTTTAAAAAACATCTTGCATATTTTTACACTTTATAAAAGTTTACCGTTACCGATGCGTATAACTGAACATCGAGCAGATTTGGATCTCAATCCAAAAAAAAAAACAGCATGGCTTATCTTGAATTTTTAAAACCAGCCAAACAAAAGCAGAATTGATGTACTTATTTTATTTTATTTTTGATTTGATATATTTTGAAATATTTAAAATATTAAAATATTTGTTTTTGCAGTTAGTGGTTGAGGCGGCTCGTGTTGGTTACTGAGCTAAGCGGCGGAAACACGGACATGTACCTACCAATGGCATGCCTCGAAAAGTTATTCAACTCAATTTATATATTAGCACATCTTTTTATATAGTAATTATTTTAATTTTTAAGCATGTCTTTTAAGGATATAACAGTAATTTCGTTAGTAGTAGGGAAATCTTCATTTCTTCAACCTTGAAATCCCACAACAAATTAGCAGTCTACAATAATAAATTTCAGTATAATAAATGATTATAGGTACGTACTCCTCACTTATTATTGATGTTTTTCGTAATTAAATTCATTCTTTAAGATCTTAAAATAATTCTTTATCATTATTATAAATTGTTTATCTTTAAATTATATATGTTGTTTTTATAATATATATATATATATATGAGAATTCTAATTATACATTTAGAGGATTTATTAAAATTTATGCTAAAAATAAAGAAGGGTTTATAAAACTCAAGATATCAAAATTGTAATAGCTAGGGTAGGTTGGCAATATGTCATTTTCTTATAAGAATAGTTTTATATAAAATAAAGGGAAAATAAAAAAAGACCTTTAAAATTGTAAAACAAATCAGGGTTTTGAATTTTTATAATCCAAGATCAGGACAGTGGATTAAACAATGATTTCAAAATGTTAGTGAAAAGATAAGATCAAGTTGCCTCCAAGTTAAATATGATCATCAATACAAATTTTCATTGTTGTCATTCCATGTTTCACTGTTATTATTTGACTGTGTATTTTATTTTCATATATTCTTCAGCAAGTATCATATTTAATTGTTATCATTTCCTACTCTATATTGTTGTCATTCGCTATTCCATTGTTGTTGTTTGATTGAATATCTTATTTCCATATATTCGTCAACAAGTAGCATATTCCATTGTTGTCATTCCCTCATCCATTGTTGTTATTCAAATGAATATATTATTTTCATATATTTTTCAGTAAGTACCACATATGATATTCGAATGATCCTTTTTCCATTATAATGAAGTTCCCGTCTTCATCTTATCCGAACATGGCCTTGAGATATTAGTTGAAATTTGTCACACTTTATCAGAATAAGCTGAAGATGGGACTTCATTCGAATGGAAAAAAGGGGTTATTTGAATATCATATGTGGTACTTACTGAAAAATATATGAAAATAAGATATTCATTTGAATGACAATAATGGAGTAGGGAATGACAATAATGGAGTAGGTCATTTGAATAATTAATCAACATCCATGTCCTTATTACAATATACTTTTTAATCTTAGTAAGGGTTATGATACAGCATCTCATCTCAAATGTAAGAGTTAGATAATTGTCTATATACTTTAAAAAAATTAGTGAAATTAATTATTTGTAAGAAATGAGTGTTTCTTTTTTCTAAAATACAACTTTAATATACATATATACACAGATATATGAAAGCGATAAAGATAGTTGGAGGAAAAATTATATATACGAAGAAAAATGGTTTGAGGTTTACATTTAAAATCAAACAAACCCTCGGTGATAGATTTTGAACAGGTGAACGTAATGCATGTTTGGGAAACACTTTTTTTCCAATGGTGCATACAAATCAAAATAAAAGTATTTTGAAATCCGTAAAAAGTATTTTGAAATCTATAAAATCATATCGAAATCCGTAAAATCATCTCGAAGATCTTAACTCATTTCTCCCAACAGATTCTCAAATACACACTATTGGATTTGCGTCCGTAAGACATCTTTAAAACATAAGAAAAACTATCATATCTGAGTTCGATAAGGCTCGAATCTAATCTGATAGATTGTATTATATATGAAACATCCAATAAAAAATGTAAATAGTGAAAGAGATTAAATTTCTCCCGTTTGGGGTGTGTGTGAGTAAAGCTTCCCAATTCTCCATTTGTTTATGTGAAGCTTCCCAATTCTCCATTTGTTTATGTGAAGCTTCCCAATTTACAACAAGCCTAGTGGTTATTAGTTAGAAGGCACTATGTCCATAGGAATCAGGATCAGTGGCATCTCTCTCTCTCTCTCTTTCTAAAAGCATTCTTTTCTTTGGCTAATTATATTATTCATGTCAAGTGTGTCAACCACATGTTGATGATTCCAACTTTGATTGCCACAAGTTGGTCTTGTGTGTCTTGTGTGATATATATATATATATATGATCTTTTAACTAAACTTATTTGCCATTGTGAGTCCACTAAATACACCAATGAAGCCTTAGATCAGCATAACTATGAATGATGAATAATCTCCACTTCTCTCCACTTGCCTCTTAATTATCATTATCATTATAAAAAATGAGTTCATATATATATATATATATTCCCAAATATCTAAATGTTCCTCATCCACACCAATGTGGTGCTTTTCATTCATTAAAGTCAGAAAAGCCTATTGGTGTTTTTTGATGCTTGTCTCTGTTAAAAGTGTGTTGAACTTGTGCATCTATATGAATATGGAACCGATGAATAAATAATAAAATTTTATCCAATGAATTTAGAAATTGGATTACATTATTCCTCCAAATCTTTTGTAGTGGGAGGCACTTGATGAGGAAACTAATTTGCAAATTACTTACTTTGGTATTTTTGGGTTATATAAATGGGTAAATTAAACTAATTAAGGATCCAAAGAAATTTAATGAAAACAAAAAATAATTACACGTTTAAGGATCGATTATATTTAAAAATGATTGTTACAATAAGACCAGCAACAAGCCTTATTTTTTAGACTCGGTTAGCTGTATGGATTGCATGAAGTTATTTTTTGAGTGAGAGAAAACTCACCCGGTGTTCCGGATCTTTTCGGACCCAGACTAATCCGGGGTCGCCCCGTGAGGGACTTCCCAGGATCCGAGCCCAAGACCTGGCGGGTACGCGGCGCCTTGCCTTCCCCTTGTCAACCAGTCGGATCAACCCTCCTGGGCTGATTGCATGAAGTTATTTTGCATGTCAACAACCAATTTTTCATAGATTGTTAACCAAAAGTTTGTGTGATACATATATGGGGTGTCCTATTTGATCTTCCTACAGCCTTTTACAAAGAATTCACTACAGTTTGATTTACCATTGTCTCTTTAACAGATACCACATCTCATATGATCATTTTGAATCTTGTATTTTCTTGAATGATGATATTTAACATCTCCATTAATTTCACAATCTGTGCATAATAATTGATCTCAAACGCATGAACCTTCTCACTTTGCTGAAGATTCTTCCCATAACTTAAGTCTAGAGTTAGTTTATTATATTTAGACAAAAAGGATTTTGAATTTTGGAAAATTTCAAAATAAAGCATTTGAATTGAATATTTTGAATGTAATCTTCTTCTCAGATTAAAATTTTTAATTATATATTTATTTTAGTTAATTTAACATAATTTTTTAATACAAGCAGTCTAATTTAAATTTTCAATAAATCGTAGTACAATATTAGGCCCATCTTGACATTGACCAAATCAGATATAGAGCCTAATGTCTGTCCAATACAGAAGCCTAAAAGCCTTTTCGAGAGATTTATTGGAAGGTCCCAAGAAAAGAAGTTATTTATGAAAAGGTCCCAAAAGGTTATCAATGACAAGTTTAGGAGCACCATTGACAAGTGAAGTAGCTACCATTGACAACTCTTGGGATCTTTTCATAAATAACTTCATTCCTTACAATAAATCTCCCATTTTCCATCTAGAGAAGAAGTCCATAAGCCCAATAAACCCCTTCAAAAGACCTTATGAACAGGGCTCTTAGCTTCGTGTAATTGGGCTGGCGTCCTACTTTTTGGGCCAACTACTTCATAACAAGCCGAATAAAATGGCCTAGTATATGTATAAAGCTTAGTATATCCTATAAATTATTAATTATAAAGAACCGTATTCAACTCAGAAAACCAAAGCTGAAAAAAATCAATAACTTGCTACCAGTGATCTGTGCAAGTACAACACCCCATCTGGAAATGGTGGAAACGGTTAGCATCTCTAACAATTATCAGCCTGTTTGTGACCTTTGCAATTAGTTTTACAGCATTGTGGCAATCATCACACATCCTAAGGTTTTTTATTACACGGATGGGTGCTGGTGAAGGTATTTTCATGAGGCCATAAGCTATGGCCAGCTTCTCACTGTGATAACTCAGATAAACTTCTTTCTGCTCATCTTCCACGTCATGCAGCACAACATCAGTATCCGGTACATACCCCAATGGCTTAATCATTGCCAACAATTGTTGGACCTTCTCAAAAATTTCACTAGACTCTGGATGATTGCT
>JANTPZ010094578.1:0-22824 GCA_025593235.1 Vachellia pachyceras
TTTGAAAATGGTTGCTTTTTCCGGTCAGATTCGCTTCAAGACAAGCAAAGATTCAAACTTAAGCTCACAACTAGATCCATGAAGCTAAGTACACGCACGAAAACATTCACATTCATACTTAAAAAGGAGACATGCATGTATAACGAAATGGTAAAATGGGGAAGAATGGAACCTGTAACCGAACTAGAAAGGCGAAGAAGACGAGCGAGAGTGGCGGATGGCGTCGGGCTTTGCGAGGGACTGCAGGTGGCGGACGGGGGAGAGTGGCGGACGGCGTCGGTCCCTGGCTGCAAGATGCTGGCGGACGAGCGACGTTCGACGGGCGACATGCTGGCGGACTACAGGTGGCGGAGGGGCGACGTACGACTGCTGCGGAGGAGACGTGCGAGCTGCTGTGAGGCGACGTGCTGATATGAAGAATGAGGGAAAAGAGAATGGGGGTCCGGGTAAGGTCTGAGTTAATAAAGGGCGCCATAGGGCTTCCTATGGCGCCCTTTCATTTGAAAAGGGCGCCGTAGGTGCGCCCTACGCCCTTTTCAAAATAAAGGGCGTCATAGGATGGCGCCCTTTTTTACATAGAAAGGGTGCCGTATGGCGCGCATAATTTCCCGCCTCCCCTTTTACTCCCTTTTTAAGAAAAAGAACGCGAATTTCAGTAGCAAAAAGTCTTCTCTGTAGTAGTGTGTACTCCAACTTGTGTTTGTTATAGGGTTGTGTGTGAGGAAAACATAAGCAACCAAACGTTCTCAGGTGTTTATATGTAGGCTTATGGCTAAAGAGTCTGAGAAAGGGAGAAGCACCACCTAGTGACTTGGAGGGTAAGCGGTTTCCAAGGTAGCAAGCAGTATGAAATGCATCAGCCCAAAGTGCAACCGGTAGAGAAGCATTGGCCAGGAAAGTGAAGCCTATTTTTGTGATGGTCCTGTGTTTCCTCTCATCAACACCATTTTGTTCATGAGTGTAAGGGCAACTTAGACGATGAATAATACCAGTCTCTTGAAGAAATTTGCCAATTCTCATAAATTCAGCACCACCGTCGTCAAATTGAACAGCAAGAATCTTGGATTGTAGTTGCAGCTCGACCATAGTCTTAAACTTGAGGAAAACAAAAAAGGCATCAGACTTGCGGATTAGTAGATAGAACCAAGTGTACCTGCTGTAAGCATCTGTAAAATGAATGTAATATTTATAGCCTTCCCATGATATAGAGGGGGCAGGCCCCCAAATGTCAGTGTGTATGAGTTGTAAAGGCTTAACATATTGAGTCTTAGAGTCAGAAAGGTTGTTTGTGAGATTTTCCCAGTGAGCAAGAGTGACAAAAATCAAAAGAGGATATTGTATTATTAGGTATATGACACAATTTCATGATCTGTGAGACCACAGGGGAAGAGGGATGGCCTAGTCTATTGTGCCAGATTTTAAAAGAGGAGACATTAGAGGAATTAACAAAGCAACATGAACTACAATGAATTGGAAAACAAATTGGAGCCAGAAGCAGGAGCAGATGTGAGTAGTCCAGCTTGAGGGGATCTATGTTTCTAGATGGCATGAAGTTGGTGCAGGATGTCTTTAAGAGGATACAGACCAGTGTTGGTGTACCCCTTATACAGCCCCCGATCAGTGTCCAGATCCTTGACAACATAAACATTAAAGAAGAATGCAATGAGTATTCGATTATCAAGGCATAAACGATATATACTCAATAGATTCTTAGCCATGGTAAGGACATGCAAGATATCCTTAAGATGAAGAGATGAGTTGTGCTGCGAGTGAGCAATATAAGTGTTGCCTGTACAATGGACAGGAAGATCAAATCCATCACCAACTGATATAGAATGTTATTTCTTGATACCTGATTTAGCAGCAATATTGTGATCATCATGTGTAATATGGCTAGTTGCACCTGAGTCGAGGTACCAGTCAGGGTCGACTACAGAATCAGTGGATGCAATATGAGCACTTTGAGATTTCTTGTTGTTTGGACTGGAGATGTTGAGTGTTTGGAACTCTTCATCATAACGATGCCAACAGTCAGTAGCTGTGTGACATCGCTTCTCACAGATTTGACAAGTAGGAGACTGGTGTGAAGGGCCATGGGAGGCAAAAGAACGACCTCCATGTGAGCGACCTCCATAATGCCTGAGGTTTCCTCCACGACCTCTGCTGCGTCCTCCACATCCACGGTGGCCACCACGGATAGGATTAGTATGACGCCCTCTAGCATGAGCAAATTTGGCTGCAGCAATTGTCTTAGTAAGTTTCTGGTGTTTTTCAATCCTATCTTCTTAAGCAAGAAGCAGTGTCTCAATCTCGTCCACGGAATATGCCTTCCTTCTGGTGGTGACAACAGTAACGAAGGAATCATATTCTTCTGGTAGACCTTCAAGAATATGTTCAATGTGGTCAGCCTCAGAGAGCGGATGTCCGATAGCTGCTAAGGCATCTACAGTGCCTTTGATTTGAGCAGATAATCATTTGCAGAGAGATTTTGTTTCTTGAGAGACTTGAGTTGAGTCTTGAGCTGACGAACTTTAGCCTTTGTTTGAGATGTGAAGTGGTTATGTAATTGTTCCCAAATTTGAAGGGAGGTCTCACAGCCAACAACCCGAGTGAGAAGAGATTCAAACATGGAGCAACTCATCCATGACATAAGAAGTTGATCTTGTTGTTGCCAATCAAGGAAAGCAGGATTCATCTTGAATCCATCTCCTTCACCTATAGACACATACTTCGATGGTGCCTTTGCATCTTTATCAATAAACTGATGCAGATCATGTCTTCCTATCGCTATAGTTATTGTTTCAATAGTAGGTAGTTATGCTCCTCAAGCTTCACTGAGATCAGCTGCGTGAAGGTGACAACATTTTTCTTCTGTGAGGTGTTTGCGTCTGCAGATTCATGTGCTTGAGAAGTTTCTCCCATGGATTTTGAGCCTTGGTGCTCTGATACCATGAAGGAAAAGATAGAAAAGGAAGAAATGAAAGAGACGAAAGAGACAGAGAGTGGGAAATGATGCTTGACTGCTTCATTCACTTTACACGCATATATATAGTGGATAATAACCATAACACACTAACTGACCAATGGTTAAAGCCTAGCACCCTTAACAGACTTAGTTACAGGTTAGTTACTATAACTGACTTGCCACTTGTTCAGCATGTGACTAAAGTTACACAGTTACAGTGACTTGGACTTAGTTGGTTTCCTGACACCCAGAAGCCATATCAGATTCATGCTAACTCAGCTTTTTAGATAAGTTCATAACACAACACCCATGACTTTAATTTAAGACTGCTGGTTAAATTAGTACAAATTCCGTGTTAGCCAAACTTAGTTTTTTTCATAAAGGATTAGATTAGTTTTTTTCTTTTAATTTTTTGTTCCCAAAACTTATTTCAAAAAAGTACTCTATGAAATTGTTTCAAAGTCACAAAACAAATAATAGAATCAAATAAGCTTTTGTCTTTGAAAATTGATAGTCGTTGCGTAAGTCCAGAATCTACAGAACACGTGAAAGTGCTTGTTTGGAAACTCCGTTGGAAAAAATGACTTTTGATAGAATGAATAAAATTTATATTTGGATAAATCGTTGGTAAAAATACAGTAGCGTTTGGATAAACCGTTGGGTGAAATGACTTTTTGTAAAATGCATTTTTGGATTGAAATTTGGAGAAATTTAGAGAAGTTACTTTCAGATAAAAATTACTTAAAAAGGCATGAATAAGAACATGGAGTATTACAAAAACTAAAAACAACCAATCAAAACTAAATTATAATTTGAAGTCAAAATTATAATATACAAACATGGAAATAAAAATGGTTCCCTTTGGTGGGTGCAGCATGTGCAACTCCGTCTAGTTGCAACAAAATGTGAAGCCACAAATTATTGAGATTGATCCCAAGAAGAAAGAGAAGGTCATCTATGAATCAAGCTGAGCATACCAGACGCCCTGGATCTTCACATCCTTTGGGGCTTTAGCTCCCAAATCAGTATCAGATGGCTGAAGGCTCTCAAACACACCGATCACCTCTCCGGTCTCAGGCTTGCTCTGTCACACTAAAAGTTATCTTCTCTTCGATGACTGTGCACTTTTATTGTTCTCCTTCGCAAGTTCTTCCTCGTCCCCTCTCCCTCCGGCCGGCAATGCCACCGCATTATCATAACCGGTAGAAGCACCCCTTCTCTCGGGGTCCAAAAACGATGATCCCATGTACGACGGCACCAGAAATTCTCCGCTAAAGCTCTTCGGTTTTCCAGCAGCCACCAACTGCTTGATGGTGAAGAGGAAAGGAACATGTTCACCTTCGGGAAGCTGCACTGTGACGGCAGCGTCGTCGATGCCGTCTTTCTCCTCGAACTTAATGGAGCCATCCTGAGAGACATCAAAGGGGCCTTCAATCTCGTCAAGAGTGTAGGTGAGGCGGGTCATGAGCTTGGTATTCTGGAACTCCGGTGACGCGTATGGATGAATTGAATGCATGAATCCATCCTTGCTTCAGCTTCTCCAAAACGAGCCATTGTGTGGAAAATGACTTTCTGCAAATGGGCTCCCAAACATACTCTCCTTCTGACAAATGACTCAAAATGCATTTTTGGGGCTAAATGGGCTCCCCAAACAAGGCCGAAATATATGTGATGCTCATGTACGCTTATCTGGACTTTGTAAAACTTTCATACTTTGTGGGAGAAAATTTAATAAATACATAGACCTTTTTAAAAGCTTTATACATTACTAAATCTTTATACATAGACATCTTTAGTGCACATTCCAGAACAAATCATTAGTGCACAGTATAAGTAAACTAGAGAGCTATTAATTATCATTTTTTATTAATTATTATTTTTGAATTTTATATCTATTTATTAATTTCACATATTAGATTTCGAGAAGGATGAGAGATTTAAAAGGGCCAAAGTTCCAAAAAAATCTTATTTAATATTACCCCACTTCTTAATATAAGCCAAATAACTCCTAAAGGGAGATTAACAAAATTAAATACATCATTTTAAAATATTTATCTTTACTATCTTTTTTCAAACTAATTTATTTGACTCATAAAGTGATATATAATTTAATAATACACATGAATACATATTTGTAAGTAATATGTTTAGTTTTCTAAAGATATTGACTCTCAATAATTTCTAAAAAGCATAGAGTGATTGAGTGAAACGGACAAATTGAGTGAAGACGATGAGAACAACTGGAGTTGCGGAGTGTGGCAAAGAAAAACACAATTTGCTGATTAATGACTCATGAGCATCTCAATATGTTCCCTCCATGGATCTTAATTTAAGAGACAATTAACCACTTAACTAAACTCATATTTTTCATTATTATAAATATAGAGGACTCGTTTGGCAACGTGGTGCAAAAGTGATTTTATCTAAGTCAAAGTAAATATGTGGAGAAGATTATCTTATTTTATGAAAAAACCTATTGAAAATACATTTGAGGAATTCAAACGCTCACCAAATGCACTTTCAGATTGTAAACCAGTGTGCCTATGAAGTCGGCTTAAGCATCATTAGAGCCTTCACCATGTCAACGTGACTCTTCACCAACCTATCCTCCTATTTATTAGAGGGCAAATAGAGAAATTTATTTTTAAAAAACATTTATAAGTCTTCCTCCTATCATTAATGTAAGAGGTTGACTTTTTTTAAGAAAGATTAAGGAAATTAAATATAATACTTAAAAATATTTACATTTATAATTTTTCTCCAAATTAATTTGTATGACTTATAAACCGATATATAATTCAATGATACACATAAATAAATAATTTAAAGTAATATGTTTAGATTCATTAATCTTATTATAAAAAAGTCAACTGACTTGATCTTATTGAGAACCGAAAGTAAATATATAATCTTACCTTTTATTTATTACATAGACTAATTGTCCTCATGGTGTAATTATGTATTAAATAGGAATAAAGTTAATAAATTGCAAATTTATCCCAAATTTAACGGCATTTAAATTTTTTTTTAATTCTAATGAAATATAACGAAAGTGACTTAGAAATAAAATTAAAGAACTATCTCACAGTCCAATACAACACTCTTGTCAACAAAACAAGTGACTGTCATAGTTTTATTTTAATGAAATCGTAATACGTGAGTGGGTAGTTAATGTTAGTAGTAAACTTTTGTTTGCATTTGGAAGAGTATTAATTTCATATTATTTAATATGGAGATACATAGGCTAAAAGGGATTCATGCTGAAATGAATAAAGACCACGAGTGAAGATTAATTAATTCTTTAAGATATTTTATCTTTTACTTATTAATTTAATTCTTTAGATTTAACATTCTTTTTTTCAAATAAATCATTTGATATTTATTAAATGCTATGATATTGTAAAATTCATTCGGCATAATATCTTTAGATAATTTAAGATATTGAAAATCCTTCAGGAATATTATTTTTATTAATATTTTAAGTCATATTAAAGTTAGTAAATTTTCTTATTTAAGGAGCAATTTGTATTCAGTTATTTCAATATGAATAAGAAATTTTAACTTATGATTTGTATTCTGAATAGAATATCATTTGATCACAAGAGAGTTATCAACTCTTGTGAAACATTTTATAACTAAAGAATTAGAGTTAAGTTCCTTTTTTTTTTTTGAGTGGAAGAGCCAAGTTCCTTTAAAGTTTTAGTTTATGGGTTAGATTGTAAGAAAGTGATCAATTCCTATATAGCCTTTTATATACAAGTACCTTTTAGGATTTTAGTTGATGAAATCATCAAATTACGAGTAAGTCTCGTACCATTTTATAAATATATGAGGATGTGGAGTGATATCAATCAATTTCCTAAAGCAATATCAGGCCTTGACTAATTTAGATTAATGCGTATCATATCACGACTTCTCAGCAACAATTTTTCTTATACATATTGGAATCACTATCGATACTTATAATATTACACAGAGAGATATATGTGTATATATATCCGCAGCATGCATAGATAACGTGAAAATATGGCACAAATGTTTGTAATTGGAGGAAACACATTCATTTCTAAAGTCAAATTATTACATGAACTACTGAAACTTGAAATTTTGTCCCATTAATTATTACTTTTAAAAATTTCAATCATTTGTTAGACTAAACGGTGTGATTAAGATATATTAACTTCGATACTTAATATAAAAGTCTAGACTTTTTTGAGAAAGCAAAAAGAGATAAATAAATTACTTATTATAGCATATATTTTGAAATATTTTATATCATATCACTTCATAAATTAAACAAATTAATTTAAAAAAATAATCAATACATAAGTTAATTAGTTTTTTAATTTACAAAAGAGACTGAAGGTAGTAACTAATATAGGTTAACAAAAGAGTGAATATATTCATCCCTTCTATTTTGTCCTGTGCGTATGTTTCTGAAAAAATAAATTCAAAGGTATTTCATTTAGTTATTATGAAATTCTTTACAAAGGACGATCATATGTTAAACAGAATTTAAACAAAAACTGATTAACGATGTCTGTTGGGCTGTAATACAAGTTCCGACCTTAAACACCAAAATTCACATAAATCTTCACAAAAATTCAGATCACTGCATTAGCCATGGTATATTCTGCGTTGTAGAAGTAACATGTTAGAAGAATGCGCTGGCATCAATAATCAAACCGAATTTCAAAATGTAGCCAAGTCAAAGAACAATCCAATTCAGACTCACCAAACTTTAAATAATATTTTTTTGTTAGGTAAGTGTAGCAAAACCACATCACCGGTTAGATGATGCCAACAATTTCTCAGAGAAAATGGTCCAATAAAACCAAGAAAAACGTTTCCTTTCCCAATGGTCCTTCATGGTCAAAACCTTGGAAGGGACCAGCGGGAGAAAATTCCAATACCGCGGACGAAATAGTGTCAGCAGTTTCACAGAAGCAACAATGAGAGATCCAAGGCATAAGAGAAATGCCCTCTAGTTTATGTCAATCATTCAAGAATTGATAGCATAAACTCGGAAGCACAAGGGATTCTTGAACTTTTGAAGTATAACCTCTTGGAACACTTATAATTTCCAGTAAATTAAGGCATACAAGAAAGATTACAAGTTGGAAGCGAGTTTCTTCTTATTAAATAATCACAATGACAGACCGCTAGCAGGTATCATAGCAAGACATCACGTAGTATAAAAATTAAAGGGGGAAACCAAACCCATCTTCAAAATTGTTTCTTTTGTTAAGAACCTGATTTATATTATATTGGCTGTGAGGTTCTTATTTGCTGCTTTATGCTATCAGAAGGAAGCTGAGAAGAAACTTCTGGCAGCACAACAGGTGGAGCTGCCATGGTTTGGTACTGTGAAGGCATGGTAGGAGCCAAAGGTTGGGTATAGTATATTTGACCATGAGCCGGATCCTCCATAAAGTCATAAGCATAATTTGCCGGGGCAGCAGTGTGAGATGGCTGATGAATCTGAGGGTAAGCAACAAATTGTTGCTGATGCTGAGGCTGAGTAGAAGGAACTTGAACTAATTGGGGGATGCCTGCACTTGTTTTGTATGCGCCCGCAGCCAATTCAGCCTTTGGAATGGGAACATTTCTTACAGGATTGTAAGCCGCAGATGATGGAGCAATTGTCGGATTTGGCTGAGCTAGGGGTCGGCTAGAAGGGATGGCTGTGTTGGTTTCACCAATATTAGGCGGCTGCTGCTGCTGCATCGATAAGTTGTAAGGTTGGGCCTGTCTTGCAGACATGTAATAAACTGGGTATTGCTGATCAATCTGAGGGTGATGCTGAGGATGAGAATGCTGCTGGGACGGATATACAGGATAGTATGATGGGATTGGCAGGGCTCCAGCAGGAGCATGGTGAATGAAATGGGAATTAGGTATATATTGCTGCTTCTGCTGCTGCTGAGGTTGTTGCTGCGGATCAAATTGTGGTTGCGATACATATCCAGGGTCCTGCACCTGTTGCTGTATCTGGATTCGCGTGTGAGCATCAGACATGTTAAGCTTTACTGGATCAACAGGATAACTAGGAAACCTTGTAGTCATAGTGGGAATTTGAAATTGTTCTTGATAGAGCACAGTCTTTGGGCGTGACAATGGATTTGCAACACTACCATCACTGCAGAATTATAACAAGCACCTAATCAAGTGCAACCTAAGCTAACTGGTATGGAATCCCGCACTCGTATATCCAGAATCAAATTTCGAAAATCTAAAATTAGAGCTTTCAGTCCAAAAAAAAAATCTAAAATTTGAGGAGTTAGAAGATACCTTGACACTGAATCTGGGGAAGGCAAATCAACAGGGCCGGCTGGTTTCTGATGAAATTGAGGAGGCAGATTCTGAGGCTGAGCCAGAGCCTGAGCATGAGGTTGTGGCTGCTGTGTCGTAGGTTTTCTGTAACCCACAGGCACTCCGTGGTCTGATCTCTCATCGTCGGAGTAAACCCGATTCTGGTATTCGCCGGGAGAAACAACGGCAGAGCTAATCGGCACAACCACCGGGGCTGTGATGGTCGCCGGCATCGGAGGAGGAGATGAAAGAACAGCAAACCCCTCATCTTGCCTCTGCCCACCACCACCACCACCACCAAATCCCATTTGAACAAACTGATCCTCAAGTCCGACCGCCTTCTGATCTTGCATCCTAACACTACTATCACCCACCACATGAACCCGAATCGGCGGCAAATTCGCCAGCGAAGGTGACGAAGAGGTAGACCCAAAAGACGAGGTCGTTTCCAGCATAGGAGAATCAGGCACAGAGTGAACATCCTGTCCTTGCTTCGCCACATCCTTGCCATTCCCGAAAGATCCAGATTGTTGAGCAACTTCATTTTCCCTAGAAACCGAGTCCAGGTTAGTTCCACCAGCCTCATCATCGAGACTCAGCAAGCAATTTACCGAACTGGACTCAGAAAACCCTCTATTGAGCACTCCTGTGCCGTTTAGCGCGTTCAAGAACCAGTCATCCGACTTAGCCGAATTATCAAGTATAGGCTCAATCGATTGCGACGATTCAGGCATCGTCGGGAACAAGAAGAGGCGGATTCTGGTGGGCTTAACCGTAGAATTCGAAGCAGTTCGATCATACTCATCGATCATATTATCAAAATCTTCATCAGTAGTGACAGAAATTAAGGAATCTAAGTCTTCACTGGGAAGCTGGTACTTGAGAGTGAAGGGACGGCCATCAAGGAAGGTTTTAGAGAGGCGCGAAGACAAGTCGGAGAGAGAGGTGTTCCGGTCAACGACGACGATACGAGTATCGCCACCGACATAACATAGAGACTTGTCGTGAGGGCGAGGGATGATGTGACCACCGTAGCTGCACATGAGGCGGAGCTTGGAAGAGGCAGTGGCGGGAGGAAAAGGGTCATCCCAGGAATCAGCGTTGCGAGAACGGGGAGAAGAATCAACAGAGTCCGGGTAGTTGAGGTGAGAGGGTGGCATCGGCGGAGTGACGACAGCGGAGAGGGGCGGAGCAGTGAGTGGAGGAGGAGGTGCCTCCATGATGGGTACAGAGGATTTTCCTCGGTGGTGCCGCCTCCTTGGGAGGAGAGAGAGAAGCAAAAAAAAGGTAGGAAAGAACAGAGAGAGAGAGAGAGAGAGAGTGGAAACTGGATGCTCTTATAGTCACTCCACGCCTGATTCCTCTCCAGCAGTTTTTTTATTAAGATTTATTATAAATTTTGCAATGTTACGAAAAGACTATAATACCATTATTAAAAATGAAAATTGAAGCTGTTGTATACATACATATTTTTAATTACAAATTTCTATAGATTTTTAATTTTGACGTTAAAATCCATGCTTCTTTGAAACATTGGAATCTCAAATTTTAGCTTTTTAGTAAACTTTCAATAATATTGAGATGGGTTCTGTCAATTTCTCTTTTAATTTTAACTTTAACTTTTGAATTACAATTTTATTCTGAATCTTTTAAAAAAATTTGTTATAGAAGGTTTTACAAAGATTTTGTTTTGAATGAAGAATTTATAAAATTACTATTTGTCTTTAATCTTTTTATTTCGTTCTGAATCTTTTATATTCATTTAATTTTTATTTATTTTGTTATTTTTAATATACAGACTAGAAATAAAGCATACAAATAAAATCATAAAATTAAGAAATAAAATGAAGATATACGGCAAGTAGAAAAGGGTTATGCCATAAAAGAGAGAGAAGAAAGGACATGCAGATAAAATCATAAAATTAAAAATTCCAAATAAGGTATACAAGATTTGTTAGGAATTTGATAAAAGTGTATAAATTAAAATTTGTATATTTTGAAGGATTTATTTAGATTTTTCCCATAAATAAATATTTATTATATTAAATATATTTTTTGCCAACAATATCAATATAGTGTGTAAAGATCAAGAGAGAAAATTGTTCATTTCCTATTGGAAAATTTACTAAAAATGCTTACATTCTGTTGGAATATGTTTGAAGAGTTATATATTCTTGATCTCATATTCCATAATTATTTCTCTTTTTTTATATAAATATTTATTATAAAAAAGAGAAATAATTAAAAGAAAATAATGAAATATAAAATCTATAATAGAAGTCATTTAAAATATTTTTATTGATTAGAGTACATGTAATATCACATTCTTAAAAGTAAATATTTCTCAAATTTTGGTTTTTATTTAAAAAAGAAGGTACGTGATGTGAAAGTGACGGTGTTTAAAGCTCGGAGATCTGAATAATTCTGATGGAATGAGATAATTAATTTCGAGATTTGATGCCGCGGAAAAGAAATCTCGAGATTCTTGGCTTCACAATAAATATCCATGCCCAAATATTCTTCCTGTCGACAATTTAATTTTTTAATTTTCAATTTATTTAAAATATAATTCATTTAATATTTACTTATTTTATTATATCCTTCAGTATAATTAAACTTTATAGCGAATCAATTCATTTTAATTAATGTAATATTAAGGTTTGTTAAAGACGTATTTAAAAAATTATATTTCCATTTTTTTAATTTTATCTTCATCATCTTCTAACAAATATTTTTAATTGATATATAGAAGCAACAGCAGACTGTCGTTTCGGTGGATTTATGATTTAATGTTTTTTTACTGATTTCCAGGTAAAAAAAATGTTTTTTTACAGGCAAAGAAATTGGTTTATTTTTCTGCTTTTTTCCATCTATTTCTTTTAGTACTTATAGCATTTCAAACACAATTGTATCCAATAAAAATATATACTTCTTCCAATATTTACTGTAATAGTAAGCAGATTTCTTGGAAGACTAAAATAATTCAATACATTATTCTAAAAATTTATGTTTATCAGGTTTTTAAAATTAAGTTGACAATATATAA
The DNA here is from genome assembly GCA_025593235.1 of Vachellia pachyceras. Taxonomy (NCBI): domain Eukaryota; kingdom Viridiplantae; phylum Streptophyta; class Magnoliopsida; order Fabales; family Fabaceae; genus Vachellia; species Vachellia pachyceras. The sequence goes on from JANTPZ010094578.1 coordinate 12,324, forward strand.
TTAAAAAATACTTGACCTTCAAAAATATTTTACAGTAATATATTTCACTTCTTTAATTTTTTTAAAAATTAATTAATTTTTATATCAAAGACGGCGGCTATTATGCGTTAGGATAAATTACAATAATTTTGTGTGCGTAGATTTATATATAAATCTTACGTTCAGTGAAGAAGAATATTTTTTTTTTACCAAACTGAAATAATCGCACACAGCAGGGCCCACCACGTGAGTTTCTTTCTTTTTTCTTTTTTAACTTCTAACATCAAGAAATATTTTATATTATATTTTTATAAAATCATATAGCATATTTACAAAGTTAGTATAGTGGACTTTCGGAGATTCTTGCAGTATTAAATATAAGATAGTTTACTAAAACAACCAATAGCATTTATTAAATAAAAAATTTAATAATAGTAAATCTTTATTTTTCATAAATAGTGTTATTAGTTGTAACGTAGAAAGAGATTATATAAAAAATTAATGATAATTATTTTTTAAAACAACCAACTGAATATTATATTAAAAAAGGCTAAAGTATACTTTTAGTCCTTTATGTTTGACTCAGGTTTAATTTTAGTTCTTAAAATTTAAAAAGTGATCTTTCAGTCCATCAAACTTAATAGTTTATCTTAACAGAAAATGCTGACTCATCAAATTTAATCGATAACTGTGCAATAAAACGTTGACATAGCATACTTACAATTTAATTATAATTTAATAATATAATAAATTTGATATTTTAAATTGTGTAAAATAAAAAAGTATCTAAAATAACAGCGTTAAGTTTGATAAGTCAGCAATTTCCGTTAAAAAAGACTAACGGTGTTAAATTTAAGGGACTAAAAGTGCACTTTTTAAATATAAAGGATTAAAAGTATACTTTAATCTTTAAAAAATAAGAGATAGCATTGCAATTTGCAACTCAGTGAAGTTAGTTGAGTGTCATCATTGGTATGTTCTCAACTTTGGATATTTGTTATATTGATTACCCATGAAAAATAAATACATTACTTTAAAATATTTATATTTATTATTTTTAAGTTAATTTGTTAACTTATAAATTGATATATAATTTTGTAATACATAAAATTAAGTATTTTAAATAATGTATTTAATTTTTTTTAGTATTTATAAAAAAGATTGATGGACTCTTATATAATGGACATATCAATGTTATTTTATTTAACACTAAGTTAATGAGCACTAACAGTTATGTATCATTTATTTTGCATTAGCTATTACAATTAACATTAATGCTTACAATAATTCTCTCTCTTTAACGGAGTTTCCTATTTTAAATGTAATCAATGTACAGCATACCATAAATACCAAGAACAAACTTGTCCTCCAATTCTTAATGCAGCCTTTAATTTTGATTTAAAGAAACTTCTGTATACTACAGCTGTCAGAGTATTAGTAACATTTATTACATTTATATATACACATATAATAATATTATTTATAAGTTACTTTCAATAACTTTTACATATACATATTAAAAATCTTACATTTTATTGGTTTCACGACTCTTAATGCTTTAAAACTGAAATATTTTTCAATTTCATCTTCATTTAATATCATTATGAACAATGATAAAAAAAAAAAGTCATGAACTCAAAATAATAAGAAATGAATAGTTACTTTAGCAAAAAAAAATTAGTAGTTACATTGTGCGTTTGCACGAAAAATTTTAATGGCCTAAGTTATAGGATTAAAAATTTCAAAATTTTTCTCTTTTATCCATATAAATAAGACTATGGATTAATATATATTTATATATTTCTTTGAGATTCCTTTTCTATATAATTGCTTGTGTGGAACTTTAACGTAATTCTCCATCTCTTATTTTGCTAGTCTATGTAACTTAGTATTTAAAAATTTAAAATATTAATAATACCTTCTTTTTAAAAAAAAATGATAAATGAGATATGGGCAGAATGTTATACATAAATCAATGATTCAAACTATACAATCATAATTAAAAATATTAATACAAACAAGGCAAACCATTCTTTAAATGAAGTATAAACATTCAAACTTTAAATGTCGTCAATAATGATATTTAAAATTTGGTTTTAACTCTACGTTGTTGAAGTATCATTGAGAACTAAAATACTAACTATATAATATATATATATATGTGTGTGTGTGTGTGTGTGTGTGTGTGTCACGGTCACTCACCAATAATTGCACTGTGTTATCATTCTTTATGCACCAATAAAGATTATATTTTTAAATTATAAAATTTTCATTTTAGTAAAAGTTATGTTTAGCAACGTAGCAAGCCATTTTATATTTGATCCAATTTTGTAATAAAAAACTACATTTGGTTCAAACTTTGAATTTCTACTGTAATTTTTGGTGCAAAACTTTAATTAAAAATAAAAAATAAAAAGGGGACCTACTAACACTATTATAGTACTTGGTAATATAAAAAGAATATATTCACTATTTCATCTTTAGAAAAGAAAATATACTTGTTGGAGTATAATAGGGAGGCAATAATGAATTGTTTTGTTGACAATACAATTAAAAATATCCATCAAAGACTTAAAAATCTATTTTTTTTTCTCTTCTTAGCAAAAATTAAGAAAACCAATGAGCTTAAGAGAAAGATTGCAAGAACAAAAGCATCTAAAAATAAGTAAATAACATGAATTTCTTATTACTTTTTACATCGCAGATTACTCATATATTGGTTATTTATTGTGAGATTCTTTAATTTTAATGATTAATTTTTGTCTTAAAGAAGAATAACATCAACTAGTGCTTGTCATTTCTCTCTCTCTCTGTCACCCCCCTATTTGGAATGGAAAGCTAATGCTTGTTGGAGGCCACGAACGAACCTGTTTTAGGGTTTGTTTGTCATTACTTTCTGAAATTTAGATTTGGTTTCAAAATTTAAATTTTGTTGAAATATAAAATTTTTTCAGAAAAGTTATTTTGGTTACAAAATCTAATTTGAAATTTAGGTTTTCTTTTTTATACTTTTTTCTCTTTCCTCTTTATTACTTTTTTCCTTCTTTCTCTTTCCTATTTCTTACCTTTTTTTCCTTATTTCTTTGGTTAAAATATATTTTTAGTCCTTTATGTTTGCGTCAGGTTTCATTTTAGTCCTTTAAGTTTAAAAAGTGCACTTTTAGTCCCTCAAACTTAACGCCATTAGTCTCTCATAACTGAAATTACTGACTCATCAAACTTAATGATGTTATTTTAGATACTTTTTTATTTTACACGATTTAAAATATCAAATTTATTATATTATTAAATTATAATTAAAATATGAGTATGGTTTGTCAATATTTTATTGCACAGTTATCGATTAAATTTGATGAGTCATCATTTTCCGTTGAGAGAAACTAACGGCGTTAAGTTTGAGGGACTGAAAGTGCACTTTTTAAACTTGAAGGATTAAAAACATAAAGGACTAAAAGTATACTTTAGTCGATTTCTTTTTACTCTTTCCTACTTTTTCTTTCTTTCTCTTTCCTCTTCCATACTTTTTTTCTTCTCTTTCCTCTTTCCTACTTTTCATTCCTTTTCTTTCCTCTTTACTACCCATTTTTTTTGCCTTGAAATCCGTAAAAGATAAGTTTCCAATCATAAATCACTTTTCGAAATCTAGGTTTTGCCTCGAAATCTGTAAAAGCTATTTTCTAAAATCTATTCTCCAAAACCTAGGTTTTACTTCGAAATGTGTAAAAACTATTTTCAAAATAGCTTCCAAACAAGCCCTTAGTCATTACAAGGGATCGCCACTCAGGGAATTTGGAGGGAAGGAAAAAAAATTTAGAGTTAGAAAAAATTACTTTGATTCAAGTGGAGACAAAACTTCTATCATATACTTACATCATATTGCAAAAAAATCACTTAAAAAAAGCTAATACAAACACCCCCTTAAAATTAGATAAATGGAGTTAATAGTTTTGGTTAATTTTCTTACTCTTTTGTCTTACATCTCTAATTTATTAAAATTTTTTAAATCCTTCCAATAAAAATATTCGTGTCCCTCCTCTCCAAATTCTTCATGCCAAACAAGCTCTAAGCCAATATTGCTTTGACGGAGATTACATTTTAATCAATGAAACCTGCAGACTGCAGTAATTCTTCCAAAAGAAAATAGGAATAATTTCAGTGAAAATAATAATAAAATAGCGTTTAGATGCTAATTTTTAATATAAGAAATGACAATAAAACTATACTGGTTGTTATATACTTTTTGTGTTTATATTTCTTTGTCACTGTCTTATAGTTATTTTTTAAATAAAAGAATCTAAAAAAATAAATATAAACGTCTTTTCAATGCTAAACAAAAAATTTGGAAATTTAGTCTCAGGTTCCAAATAAGCAACTTATTTACGAAAAGGTCTCATGGATGAAAATATTTATTTTGAGGTCACAAGACAGAACCTCATATTGTCAACGTCAGCTCATGGTGTTGTCATTCTCGGCACATAGTGTTATCATTATCTGCACATGGTGTTGTCATTACCATCCACACATGGTGTTGTCAACACTAGCGCATGATGTTGTCGATATAAGGGCCTCATGTTGTTAATGGAACCTTTTCGTAAATAAATTACTTATCTGGACCCAGAATAAATTTTTCAGCAAATTTTCAGTGATGACAACACTTTTACCCTTTATTTATTGATTCGGGTCCGGGTCATAACGTGTCATCCAACATAAAAAAAACTTAATACATAAACAATTTACCCATCTGGTTTATTGCGGATACATCCAACAATTATACGTATTAAAAATATTGTAGCATATTTTATTTAACTAAACTATAACCACCATAAATTTAAAAAAAAAATTGTCCACATTGGGTGTATGTGTGTTTCATTTTTCTTAGCTCATCCTTGACCATATTATATGAAAGAAATAAATAATTTCAACTAAGAGAATTTCGATTAATTGTTGACTTGAATAATTAAAATCAATTATTTTCATTATAAATTGTCTAAATTTAATTTTTTTCCAAAATAAAATGAAGTATAAAACATTTTTACCTTTAATTGAAAAATAAAATTCAATCAACTCAAGTTGATGTGAGTCACGGTCTTAATAGTCTAGTGTCCGTTTGAAAAAGCGGTAAAGAAGTACTTTTACGTAAGTTGAAACAAATATATGAAGGAGATTATCTCATTTTACAGAAAAACACTGTTGAACGTGCTTTTGGGTAAAAGTTAAACGTTGCCAAACAAACACTAGTGAGAGGGTCTACAGCCTGTTTTACGGTATCAGAAGATAAATAAAAAATATTATAGTTTTTAAAACATGTTTTTATTTTTAATGAAAAATTAATTGCCACCCAAGCTTTTTGAACTTTTTGTTTTCAAAAATAAAAAAAATATTTTTAAAATAGGAATCAAACCAGACTTGCACAAGGGGGAAAATATACAGGAAGGGAATCAACTTTTCAAAACCAGTAAATATAAACTAATAATACTTAGTGAAATTGGGATGTGGAATTGGAAATGGAATTCATTTCATATGTTTGGTATGGTGGAATTGGGGTGGAATTAGAAATGGAAATGGAATTCAAAATGGGTAGAAATGAATTCCATGATGTAACCCATGGAATTGTATTCAATTTCATGGAATTGATTTTTTGACCCCTCATTTTTTCCTATATTTATATCCATTTCCATCTCCATTTTCATCCTCATTTCCTTCTCCATTTCCATTAAAATCAAATCCAGCGTACCAAACGAACCATAAAAGATTTAAATTATTGAGATGTTTCTATTTTTTTAACACTATTGATTAGTTTACACTAACAAGACAAGACTTGGACATACGACGACTCTATCATTTTAATAAAATAAAAAATCAAATATTAGTTATTAAAATTTAAAATGATCTTAAGATTTTGGAAGGAAGGAATCTTCAAAGGCACGAAAGAAATTAGAAGAAGAAACATGATGAAGGGAGGCAAGAAGTCAAGCCTGAAATGATAGTGTACAGTGTTAGAATGTTACAAAGTTGGGTATGATAAGGGAAATTCAAGGCTTATAAAAGTAAAAGCTGAGCTTTATAAAAAGTATATTTGATGAACAGTAAAAATTATTTTTTTAATATAGTTTATAAAATAAATATGTTAAGAAAATTCTATTTCAAATTGCATAAACTTATATTTATAAGGTTATGATAAACATGGTTTAAATCTAACAGAAATTACGCATATTTGGAAAAAAATTATTTTCAATGGTATATGTAAATTAAGATAAAATAATATTGAAATCCGTAAAAATTATATCGAAATCCATAAAAACCATTTTTAAATTCGTAAACTCATTTCTTCCAACGGATTATTAACATTTGCGTTTGAAAAAAATGTGTATTCCTTCCTCCAAACATAAAAGAGTCTCGGGGTGTGTAGGAACTCCGTTACGAGAAAGAAATTTACAGATTTTTAGATGATTTTACATATTTTAAGATAGTTTTTATAGATTTCGAGATGATTTTTACAAATTATAAAATAATTTTATCTCAACTTACGTACATAGCTAGGGAACAAAGTTCTTAAACAAACATGGAGACGGTCATCAAAACGGGCGGAGCGGGTTTGAGCAAAAAAAACAAGGGGAGGACTGAGGAGTGGGCCCACAGCCTCGACGTTGTGACGCCGTCTACAAGCATGCTTGATTGGTGGGCCCATGTCTCCAACTTCATGAATTCTTTTTTTTTTTTGGGCCTATCACTAACACATTATTGGTTCCTGATCGTTTATGACTGTGCCCTATATTCTCCCTAGTCTAACCCTATACCACATAAAAGCATTTATTCCTTACAAGTCTCAGTTAATTTTTAAAAAAAATTAATTCATTAATATATTATTTAGTTTTTAAAAATAATTTGTCAAAATTATTAATTAATATGTAATATAATCATAAATGTAAATTAGAATTAAGTAATTTTTTAATTTTATCAAAAAAATCAATTTATACATGTATTAAAAACCGGATGTAGTATTTGAGTTCAAGACTACATTTTTAATAAAAATGATGTGTTTACGACAAAATAATGAAATACTACATGTTAGTTTATTTGTTTAAGATGTTAAGGAAGCCTTTACTTTAAGGTATTGTTATCCCATCATTTTCTTCTAAATTAATATATTTGACTTAGAAATTGATATATAATGTAATGATATGTAAAAATAAATCTTTAAGTAATATATTGATTTTCTTACATAATAAAAAAAATCAATTAGTTTTTATATTAACTAAAAAGGGTTGTAAAAGTATTATTTTTCAAAATGAAATTTTAAGCTTTATTTATAAACAATTAAAGATGACTATTTAATTTAAATTATAAAATAGGCATCTTATACGTTAAAGAAAAGTTTAAAGGAAACGATTTAAATGACTATGTAACCTATAAAGACAGAACTTTACAATGTCTGATTTGGTGAGAAAGTAGTACTTCATTGAATGAGTTTTAAGTTCATTCTTATGAGTTTAAAGTTCACGAAAAAAAGGTTTAGAAAATCTAACTTCAAAAAGCAGTAACTTCTCCATTTGATCTTTAAATTTGACAAATGACCTATGGTTGGAAAGCCATTTGAATCTACTTTCAAATTTGGAGTTCAAACGAAGACATTACTTTCAAACGAATGACCTATGGATGGAAAATCCTTTAAGTATACTTTCAAATGAATTATGTTTCAAAGCCATAGGATTAGTGGTTTGAGAAATATAAGCAAAAAACTGAACATATATCATAAATATGTTTATTCCTTCGATTATTTGATGATATCTCTTAAACCACATATTATATTGATTTACAACCTATCTCATTTGAAAGTAGACTCAAATGGCTTTCTAACCATGGGTCATTTGTCAAATTTGAAGATCAAACGGAGAAGTTACAGCATTTTAAAGTTAGACTTTCTAAACCTTTTTTCATGAATTTAAAATTCATTCGAATGAAGTACTACTTTCTCACCACATCAATCATTGTAAAGTGTTGTCTTTATGGGTTAGAGGATCATTCAAGTAATTTCTTTTAAACTTTGCTAAAGACACATGAGGAACTATCATCACTCTGGAATTTTAAATTTCGAATCACTATTTTGATGTTCATAATTTTCAATGTGTTTTATCTATCATTTTTCCTAAAATAAAAGGCTTTTCATTTATATTATCTTCATTTTCATTTCATATATTTTCGTAAGAATCTTCTAAAATTATATAGCATTGCGTGTTATGGATTCCAATAAAAACAAATTTGATTGACTAGCTAATACTATTCTTAAACACGCGTGTCCTTCATTGTCTTTCTGATCAAGTCCCATATCCACCACATCTTCTCTCTCTCTCAATGTCTCTGGGAAAGTCTCATGGCATTCCATCCATTGACAACCACGTCTTCGGACGGGTTCGGAGCTATTCCAAAATTTAGATTTTCACTGACATTTAAATTTTACCTAAATACTTATATTTTTTAAAATGTCGATTTTATAATAAAACTAAATTTTAAAAATGTTATTTTCTTATCGAATCATACTTTTTTATAATAAATTTCATTTTTCCTCTTTTTTCTTTCTCTTTCTCTTTCATGCTTACTTTTTGTCTCGAACTCCGTAAAAGTCAATAACTTCCCAAATATAATCGCTTTTCAAAATTTAGGTTTTGACTTAGAATCTGTAAAATCCCAAAATCTATTATTCAAAATCTAAGTTTTACCTCGAACTCCGTAAAAGCCATTATCAAACGAAGTTCTAAACGCGCTCTAAAGCTGCTAAATAGGGATGTTGTCATGTTGATAAAAAAATGTGAATTCATATAAATTCTGCTAACTGACATAGGCGGACCTGTGTTGGTGTGAGGGGGTGCGGTTCAGAAAATTAGATATATATTAGTACTATATAATCTATTTTACACCAACTCATTCGTTAATTTTGAACCCTTTCAATTTTTACTCAAGTTCTTTTCAAAACATATTAAGAATAAATTCCATTTATCTTTAACCTACTATTAAAAAAATAGTTTGCACCCGTGAAGGTCTTGGATCCGCCACTGCTAACTGGTCACCTCTCAGGAGTGGGGGAGGAAGTAAAATTTTTAATAATATGTATATCAATAATTGTGGTGTTTAGTTATAGTTAAGAGATAATTGACATTGGTAATTTTTAAAAAATAGTTAAATATAAAAAACTGTAAAAAATTAATTTGTAAATTAAATTCAATCTCTAATTACCTTTTATAGTAAGAATGAAAGGTAATGTTAAATAGGGATGTTGACGATAGGGAATTATTTAACGAAGATTACGTAGGAGTTGACTAATTCTTATTTTCATCGTTCCTTTTTTCAGTTGAATTATGATTGTTTATTTTTTTGTGTTGTCCAATAATTTAAAATATCTAGAGTACTTCATTTGATAAATATAATGGACCTATCTGGGAACGCAATAAATAAATACTTCTACACAAGTCGATGTAAATATGTAGAGGAGCTTATCTCGTTTTACGAAAAAAACTGTTGAACGTACTTTTAAGTAGTATATAAGCTTTACCAAATAAGCACAATATATATATATATATATACACGCGCGTTTGAGATATAATGCTTTTGATTATCCATATTATGTTAATAATAATACTGGTTACTATCTTTCGTTGGAAGGTTCATTGTTTAAACGACTCTCTTTTTTCAAAAGCAATTAAACAATGTTATCTCTTACCATTATTACATTATAATTTATATATATATATTTTGGGTGAATTATTACACTTTAATATTTTATTATGTACCATCATCATCATCATCATCCATTCAGGATAAGACTCCCATTATACTATATATACTTTTGTATTTTTCTTTAAGCTAAACTCCATTATTACATTATAATTTATATCTTTTTTGTTGTTGCTGCTGCTGCAAACTAGCTTATAAATAATTATATTCATATGGATTCTATTTAATTTATGTTAAATTCCAGATTTTCGGGACATACTGGCTGCGTTTGAAAACATGTTGGGGAGCCCGTTTTGGCTCCCCAAACCCATTCTCACGCAAGCCGAGAGAAAATTCCTCTCACATAAAGTACCTCGGAATCTGTGTCCGTTTTCCCAACGGGTTTCCAAACGAAGCCACTGCGTGTTTTTATTGTTTTTATTCACGTACTTGTAATTTTGTTTGAAATACTAAAGGTTAAAGTATACTTTTAGTCATTTATGTTTGCGTCAGGTTTCATTTTAATCCTTTAAGTTTAAAAAGTGCCCTTTTAGTCTTTTAAACTTAACGCCATTAGTCTCTATTAACGGAAAGAGCTGACACATCAAACTTAATTGATGAATGTGCAATAAAATGTTCACAAAGCATACTCACATTTTAATTTAGTAATATAATAAATTTAATATTTTAAATTGTTTAAAATAAAAAAGATTTAAAATAACGGCGTTAAGTTTGATGAGTCAGCAATTTCCGTTAAAAGAGACTAAGGTGTTAAGTTTAAGGAATTGAAAGTGCACTTTTTAAATTAAAAGGA
>JANTPZ010094579.1:0-14314 GCA_025593235.1 Vachellia pachyceras
TCCTTAAATATTATTGTCCTTCTTAATTATTTTTTAAACTGTAGTTGGCCCAGCTAAACAATGCTTGGGAAAATGTATGCAATTATTTTTTAAATGCTTCTTACACTGCTAAACAATGCTGATCAAATGAAAAATCAACTCGGGTTAGGCCTAGCCTAGGAGTAATTAATGTAAATGTTTCAAATGCTTTGTTTTGCCCGAATATGGGCCGAAGTAAAGGTCATGGGGCCCAAATCTATTTTCGGACAATTATTGGGCGTAAATGCTTTCCAGAGTATGTGGGTTAGCAAGGGTCCATATTTAATGCTCCATTATAGTCCATTGGGTATTTTTTGTTTTGTTGATCTGGGAGTGAAATAAATCAAGAGGCTAACGGATTTGACCCAACTAGTTGGTCAATTAAGATTTGATATTTTACGGTAAGAAATACCTATATTTAATACTCAACAATGTTGCTGGCAGAATTGTTGATAGAATTAGAGCGAAATTATCTGCTTGGAAAGCTAACTGTCTCTCTGTTGCTGGCAGAATCACTCTAGCAAAATTGGTCCTAACTCTTGCCCCCTCTATCCTATGCAAGTGGCTAAAGTTCCTTTGTCTATCTGCAATGAAGTTGAAAGGATTCAACGCAATTTCATATGGGGATCAGAGAATAAAAGAGGGTTTCATCCTGTGCGCTGGGAGATTGTCACTCGTTCTAAAAACCATGGGAATCTTGGTTTTAGAAGGTTACATTCGATGAATCGTGCCTTTGGAGCCAAGTTGGCTTGGGAGCTTCTTCGGGGAAATTAAGGTTTATGGACAAAGGTTCTTCAGAGTAAGTATATGCTTAGAAGTGAGTAGAACCTTTTGAATTCTCAACAAGGGGACTCTTGCTTATGACGCTTCATTTGTGCTCAGCAAAAAATAGTAGAAAGTGGTACTAAATGGCAGCTGAAGAACGGGAATTTGGTGAGCTTTTTTTTCGGATATCTGGTTAATAACAGGAAAGGTTATCAAAGATTTGTGCTATAGAGCTCTTTCCCAAGAAGAGGAAACCTTCAAGGTGGCTCATTGGGTCATTAACGGCACTTGGGATTATCGCCGATTGGAAAATTTGGTTAATGTTGAGGTGATCCTTAGTCTTACAAATTCAATTCCTCCAAGGCCAAATGCTGGCAACGATATTATGACATGGGGACATAATGCCAATGGTATATTCACGGTTACGAGTGCTTATTTTTCCATTGAGCATGAGCCGTCTAATATGTATAGCCTTGTGTATAAACAGATTTGGAAGTGGAAAGGGGCTGAGAGAATAAAAGTCTTTCTTTGGAAAGTTTTCCATGATAGACTGTCTACTAATGTTTTTGGAGAAGCTCTTGGTCCAGCGCTTCTCCTTTGTGCGCCTTTTGTCAGTACGTAGAAGAGGATGTTCTACATGTTCTTCGGGACTGTCAGTATGCTAAGGATGTTTGGTACAAAGCGGTTCATCCTTCTCTTATTTCAAATTTCTTTTCCTCCTCTTTGCAAGAGTGGGTTGCGATGAATCTAGAAAGAGACTTGGGAATGGGGTCCGCTCGTAATTGGGGCCTTTTTTGGGGAGTTGCTTGCTGGCTCTTATGGTCATGGAGGAATAAAGATATTTTTTATAAGCATTTCATTAAACCTCCTAACCCCTATAACACAATCAATGCATCTTGGAACTTATATGTCCAAGCTGAAGACATTCTGCAGCTGACTACGACTACAAATGACTATCAAATTCAGAAGTGGACACCCCTCCTGATAGAGGTTGGGTTAAAGTCAATGTCGATGGATCTGTGGCTCCTTTATCCAATAGGGCAGGATGTGGAGGTGTCATTAGGGACCACATGGGTTCTTGGTTTATGGGGTTTGCGAAAACGCTTGGATATGGTAACTCCCATATGGCTGAAGAATGGGCAATTTTCAACGGCCTCCGGGCGGCTTATGAATGTGGCTTCAGACAAGTTATCATTAAATCGGATGCTAAATTACTGGTTGATATGCTCAATTCGAATTGTGATACTACTAACACTGGGTTGTTATTCGCAGGTATTAAAGATATCGTGTTGAGGGAGTGGAATGTGATCATGCACCATGTTCCAAGGGAGCAGAACCAGTTGGCAGATGCTTTGACGAAGGAGGCTGTCTCCTCTTCTGTTACTTACTATGAGTGCCCGCACCACTTACGGGAGTTGTGCTTGAATGACTGTTTGGGATTTTTTCCCCACTATGTGTAGTTTCCTTTTCTTTTGAGCTTTAGTGCTCTCTCTATGTATAAAAAAAATACTCAACAATGTTTTAAATAAAATTATCTTAAATAGAGACATAGAGGCATCCATAACTCAAATTTGTGATTCTTTGATTTGTATTTTTAACCATGGAAAAAACAAGTGGTTCATCTTTTAATGAATAATTGATTAGAACATATCGTGATTAAGCCCCCTCTACATATACATATTTTTCTTTTGAAGAAAACGCAACAACAATAAAATATATAATTAAATTAACTGCGTAGCAATTTATAATGTCAAACATTGTCTTTTGTTTGGTAGAATGAATTTAGGGCCCGTTTGGTATGTTAGAATTGATTTTGATGAAAATTGAATTTAAAAGTACGTTTGGTATATTATGGAAATATAATCTAATTTTATATAAAAAGACTAAAATACCCTTTTAAAATTAAAAAATTAAAAATCTTTTTCTTATTATTTGATGAACCCAGATGCCGAAATCGCTGAGGAAGGAGTCAGGCATAGAGTCACTGTCAGTGGGTGTCAATGTCGAGAGATTGAGAGCATCTAGGTTCATTGAATAAGATAGATGGTCATCGGGGATGGAGTCGCCGTTAAGTTTGTCACGTTTGTCGCCGTCAGTGGGTGTCGATGGTTTGTATCGTTTTATCCATGATTCGTTGAGTTTGTCGCCATCAGTGGGTGTCGATCTTGAAGAAGGAGTTTTTCGCCAGCAATAGAGTCGACATGGACGAAAATGATGAGAAGCTCGTCGTCGGCAATGGAAGTTGGATGGGAATGCTCGCTGCTCACCATCACTGTTCTCTTTCGCTGCCATCGTTACTGCTGCTACTAGGGTGCTCGCTGTCGCTAGGATACTCATCGTCGTTGGGGTGATCGCTCGCTGTCACCGTCATGCTCACCGCCGTCGCTGTATACTCACCGTTGATTGTTGCTCTGAGGGTCAAGGATGGAATTGTGAGGTAGAATTGACAAATTTTTGTTCTTGAGATAGAGTTGGTTTAGGTGGAATTGGGGCAATTTGAATTCCACATGAATTCATTTCCAAATGCAAATCTTTGTATCAAACATGCAATCATGATGGAATCCATTTCCAATTTCATCCCTCCAATTCCACCAAACCAAACGAGACATTATTAGTATGAAAACCTAACACGGCCATTTAGCTAGCTGCAATAAATGACTATAGCAAGGGAACACGCACAAACAAGCACTTGGAAGGACGGGAGGACTGAGCAACAGGGGGAACCGGGGGACACAGGAGGGATGCAGACTTAAGATCAAATAATCATGGACCAACAAGTTATTTTATATAATTTCTACATTATGTAATCAATCTTTCTCTGATTTTTTTTAAGAAACCATTTACACGTACTGCGTTCTTCCCCCCTCTTATTTATTATCAGGTCTGCAGAGAACACAAAATCCCAGATGTACCAGAATTAACAATATTCTTCCTCTGAATCGAGGCAAGCACTCCGACACTCCAAATCGTTTCACTAGCCTCATCAGTAACTGGTCTCTGTTTCCGCGGAAAATGAAAGTAACTGAGAGTCATTCTGCCTGCCTTCTTGTTTCGAATCGTCCATGTTAATTAACATGTCAAAATCTGCAAGTCCGGTGAAATCCAAGTCCAGAAGCTCCAAAAGGTCCACGTCCTTGAAATCAAAATCCATCAAAGCCCCATCTACGTTTCCTCCCGCCAACCGTGATTGATGACCGTCAACAGCAACATCAGAATCGCCATAAGACTCATCAGTCTTGGGTTTCATCGTCGGAGTCAACATGTGAGTGGCCGGCAACTCCGCAGGCTGTAAAGGAACCCTCTCCAAAGCCTCCTGAGACGATCTTGATTCCCCAACGTCCTTTGATCGCTTCTGGTGCTCCCTCTTGGCTAAGTTGGTGTTCCAGTAGTTTTTTATTTCATTGTCTGTTCTCCCTGGAAGCCTTCCTGCTATGAGGGACCATCTGAACAGCAAATCGTTGCTTCTTAATACTAATCCAATTAACGTTGAGGAATTTGTCAAACGGCTTGTGCGTACGTACCTGTTGCCCAAGAGCCTGTGGAGCCTGAGAATGAGGTCTTGTTCGTCTTCAGTAATGTTGCCTCTTTTGATATCAGGTCTCAGGTAATTCATCCACCGAAGCCTACAAGATTTCCCACATCTCCTGAGACCTGCCCATCAATCATATAGCTTGCACAGTGCTTACAAGTAAATGAATGAACTTCATAATTTGAGAACATGCTACTGCTCATCGTATGTGCGTACCAGTTTGTTTGGGGATGTTCATCCATTTGCCTTCACCGTGTGCGGCGATATAAGCAGCCAGAATTTTGTCTTCCTGAGCAGTCCAAGCCTCCCTTTTCTGCGTTGCATTGCTGCATGAAGGAGTCCTCCCCATTCTCGCTCTCAGCCTTCTCATTCAGACATCGCTTCTATTTATACGAGGCTGTCGGGGTGCGCGCGAGCTACGCATGGGGTGGATGACGTCAGAAGAATGATTAGGTGCGGCTCGCTCCACATGAACGTAATGATAATGAACTTTCAGAATGTGAGTAAATTAGAGAATATCCCTCACATTCCCTCTTTGATGATCGAGAAATACAGGACAATAAAGTGGTGTCCGTACGTCCCTACAGGGTTATAAGGTTGCAGTGAGTAAGTGAGCTAACATTCCATGGGTTGAAAGACAGTGTGGTTTGTGAGTTGTGGTGGCGCTGTGCCCCTTATGTGTACCAAACTAACCTTCGGCGTTGAATTGAAAGGTTGTTGCTGTTCACTTGTTTGTATATTTGATCGGTTTCACTTTAGGAAAAAGACAAGCCCACCTACAAAATTAGATGCAAATCTCCCAATCATTCTCCCCTTTTCTTTCTCCGTGAGGCCAGAAAATGATCCCTTGTCGTTGATACGTGAAATTTTGTAAGACTTTCGAAACTTCCTTCACTATTAAATATTGGGCTTGTTTAGCGGAGCGATTGTAAAAATCAAACGCACGTTCAATAGTATTTTTTTCACAAAATGTGATAATCTCCTTTACATATTTACTCGGCTTGCGTAAAAGTACTTATCTATCGCGTTCACAAACGGACACATTAGTTAATTCATTCATCCAAATAAAACCAATGGAAAATTTAATATTGTAATTTATACAGCTTCAGCTCAGTTACAAATATGTCCTCCTACCTTAATTCAACTTCGTATAACTCAATCCTATATAGTTTAAATAATTTCATAAGTTAACCCCATGTGTATATTTTAAAATATAAAATTATATATCTAATAAAGGTCAATAATTAAATTATAAAATATTTAAAACTATAAAAATTGAATCACATCAAGTTAAAGTATAAATCATGAGTTACATTACATTAGAGGATTAATTTCCCCCTTTTTTTTCCCCCAAACCGAAGCAAGACAAATTGATGATAGAAAATCTTAAAAATATAAGTATTTCTCATTTCATTTTTTTAATTTGTTTGTTGACCGGAGGAGCATAATTGCTTATTTGCGTATTTGCGTTGAGTGAAGCATTTACGTACTTGTTTGAAAATTTCTTATTTTTAACGGTACAACTTGATAAAATCATTTTAAAATATGTAAAAAATATCTTAAAATTTATAAAAATCATCTTAAAATTTATAAATTTTTCTTAAATTTTATAAATTTTCGAAGTCTGTAGGTTCTTTATTTTCAAACACACACAGTATATATATATATATAGATTCTGAGATTCTCATACCAGTGCACATCAATGCTTTATTTGGAGACTGCGTTGTGGGCCTTGTTCTGTGTTGTTGTAATAAGGGTCCTGTCCTACTAGTACACCTATACTAGTGTTACGTACCCATTAATTGCCTGCTCCTCCAATTTTCGAATCGTACACCTCCAAGGTTTAACCTGCCTAGTTATTTGAGTCGCCGAATAACTACCATGTGTAGCATTAATGTGGAAAGAGGCCAGTATTGTTGATTCTTTGTATACAACAACAACGATTATAATTACAAGGGATAATAATTATTTCTGGAAATTAAAATCCACACGATTGATTATTCATTAATTAGATTCTGAAGCATAGGATCATGTAAACGAACACATGTTTACAATTGAATGGTCAAGAGTTGTTAATATAGATCGGATCACTACTACAAAAAGTACTTTTTACCCCATATTTTTAACCCAATTGACACCCTTTTTTAGGGGGTGTATATGTGAGGGGAGTAAAAAGGTAGGATCTACGGCGCCCTATATTATAAAAGGCGTTTTAGGTACCCTTACGGCGTCCTATATTGAAATATAGGGCGCCATAACTTACGACACCCTATCTTGAAAGATAGGGCGCCGTAAGTTTTTTTTTTTTAAAAAAATCTAATGTGTGTGTTCTCTGTCACAGCCGATACCCCAGCTCCTTCTTGATAACTTCATCAATGTACAATATACCTTTGCCTTTGTAGACTTTAGGTGGCTTACAACTACGTACAACAGCAGCAAATTGGTGCACCCTTTGCTTGTCTATTCCAGTGCAGCAAACAACATTGTTTTTAAAACAGAAAACCCGAACTGCTTCCATTTAAAACAAAAAATCAATTCAACCTCATGACTGTATCCCAGTTTGAGATACAAGAGACGAGCTTGAGATTCGGCTCTGGCTTTGTATCCAACACCGACAATCTTGAGAAAACGAAAAAACTTGGCTTCCATTTAACTTCACAAATTTGTCACCTTTTTCTTGTCGACGACAGCAGGACTGGAGTGGCTGTCGACGAACTTCGACGATGGGGACTAAAGGAGGAGACTGCGTGTGGAGACGCCAGGGGAGAGCTAAGGCTTCCAAGAACGAAACTTTCCAAGAACGGAAGCAGCGAGTTCCTCAACCCAATGACCCATGAAGTCATTCTCAGCAACTCCACCTGTGAGCTCAAAATCTCCGGCGCTGGTGGAGGAGGAGGCTCAAAATTTCTGAGCCAAGCTGTATCTAAAAATCAAAGCCTACAACTCAAGCTCCTGCCACTGAGCCAAGCTGAAATAACTCCACATCCCTGACACCCATAAAGGGAAAGTGAGAAGATGAAATAGCCAGCGAACTTTTAAATCCAAAACAAGAAATGTGTGAGCTTGAAGCAAAACTTGTAAAGGGAACAACTAGTTAACTGGCGAAGTGAATCAAAGCTTTAGACTCAGAGCTACAGTCACTAGCAAGGAGGGAATATAAATCTTAAGAGAGAGCACAGTTGCGAGAGAAAAAGGCGAGCTGAGAGGTGCGTGAAAGAACAGAAGATTAGAGAACGACGAGATAAGCGGCGCGGTGAGGGTATCAGATTTTAAATTAATTGAGGCGCTTTTGGCGCCCTACATTCTACAAAGGGCGCCAAAAGTTTTACTTTTGGCCCCTATATTGTGTATAGGACGCCAAAGGCAGACTTTTGGCGCCTTATATACAATATAGGGCGCCAAAGTGTAGTGTTTAGGCTTCCTAAATCCGTATAGGGCATCTAAAGGCATCTTTAGGCGCCCTATATTGGAAATAGGGCGCTAAAGCCTTCCTATAATTTTAAAAATGACATCGCCTTCATTTTTTACTCTTTTTTTTTTTTTGAAAAAATGACGTGAATTTCAGTAGTAAAAAGTATATTCTGTAGTAGTGGATTGATCGAATAAACTCAATATTTTTTTAGAATTAAACCTTAAAAATAGATGGTTTCTAGTATAAAAGAATTTCTAAGCAAGCTTTAATACAATAACAATAAAGCATTGTCCCACTAAGTGGGAGCTAGCTTTATGGATCATACAATTTTATTGTATTCTGCTGTAAACCAAATCATTAAATATATTGTTAACCAAAAGATCCCTTTACAATCTTTTTAAGAACACACTTTGGTTTTCCTCTATTTCTTTTCAGAAAACTTCATATGTCTTATTCTACCCTTTTTATCGGTGTCTCTAACGATCTTCTCTGGACATATTGGAACCACATCAAACAATTTTCTATAATTTTATTCTCAATAGATACCACTATAACTTGTCCACGATTTTGATTATTACGAATTCTATCTATTATAGTATGGTCACAATCCATCTCAACATTTTCATTTTAGCTATTCCACTTCATGCTCATGTTGTCCTTTTAAAATCCAACATTCAATACCATACATCATTGGGTAACCTTATGACAATGTGATAAAACTTTCCTTTTACATTCTTAGGCACTTTCCACTCGTAAATAACTCCAATAGTTTGCCTCCATTTACACAATCCAACTTGAATTCTATTATTAAAATCACAATCAATTACACTATCTTTTTGAATAATTGATCACAGATATCTAAACTTTCTCACTTGTAGGATGGTTTAATTTGATCCCCCAATGTCACCTCTAAATCACTTCCAACTCATCTTTTATTAAAATTGCAATACATATATTCTTTTTTGCTCCTATTAAGATGAAAGCCCTTTGATTCTAGAGCCCTTGTCCAAATCTCAAGTCTAGAGAGTTAATTTCTTCCCTTAATTCAACATGAAAAATTGTGTCATCAACAAATCACTACCAGAAAATGCCATTTAGTGACAGAAAATCTATCGTTAAATGGATATTTTCCGTCGTTAAAACAAGAGTCGCTAATATTTTTCTTCGTTAAATGGAAATTTTCTGATGGAAAATAGTCATTTAGCGATAGATTTTTCCGTCGCTAAATGACATTTTTTTGGTAGTGAAAAAACATGCATTTAGGAATCTCGTCTTTGATAAGTTTATTTAGAACGTTTAGATTTAGGTTAAACATAAGATCTCAAATATGATACTTGACGTAAGCCAATCTTTATAGAAAAGTCTTTTGTCTTCCCTCCAGGCATTCTAACACTAGTTGTTATTCCCTTGTACATGTTATGAATGATTTTAATATATGCCATACGCAACCCATTCTTTTCCAAAGCTATCCAAAGGACTTCTCAAGGCACACGATTAGAAGCTTTTTCTTGGTGAATAAAAAACATATGCAAGTCTCTTCCTTTACTACAATACCTTTCAATTAACTCCTTCAGTAAATGAATCTTTTATATTGTGGACCTTCTTTGCATAAACCCAAATTAGTTCTCAGAAATACAAGTTCAGCTCCAATCTCAACCTATGCCAATCACCTTTTTTTCCCTATAATTCCATCATATAACTCATAAGTTTAATCCTCCTGTAATTTACATTATTTTGAATATCTTATTTATTCTTATAGATAGGGACTAATGTACTTTTCCTCTAGTCATCAAGCATTTTTTGGATTGTAGAATTTCACTGGGTCCATCTGGGAACATAGTGGGATAAGTAACTTATTTGCATAAGGACTTATAGAGAAGTAAGATTGGAAATAAATCAGATTGTACAAGTTATTTGTGTTTGGGAAAACGGTGAAAGAAGTGACTTATTTGTAAAAGCTCAGAATTTCAGCTTGTTGCATAAGTAACCTATTCCCACAAACAACTTATTTCCATAAGCTTTCCCAAACAGACTAAAAATATAAACAGTAATTTATAAGAACTTTTGGTACTGTGCAATGCACTTATAAGGGTTGAAAAGCGTTTCCAAACATACCCACTGTATAACTTCGAAATCTACAACACCCTCTTCAACCAAATATTTCAAAACCTTACTATTACCATCTATTCATTGATCATTGTCATAAATTATTCAACAAAGTTTTACATTGGCCGTAGTGAGTTTAACCCAACCATCCTCATTTCCGTGGACTTAGGACTAGCTATTAAACATGGACAGAGTGCAAGTCAGCTTTAATATACCCGTAAAAAAGGGTTATAGACTCAACTAGCATGTGATCTCGTTTTTTGATTTTTGCAAGTTTTCCTCGTTAGTCATTTATACACTCATGTTTTTTTGTATTCTTGTTTTTTTTTGCCGATCATTTTTTTGTATTCATCACGTAAATGCAAAGTTGAAATCTCATATTTGAACGGCTGATTAAAGCTCCCTTTTTTTATGACCAATGGCTGCCTTTTGATCGATCTCATCTATATGTGCTTTTATATACTGAAGAGAAGCACGGAGGCATTGTGTGTTCCGCTCTCGTGATTGTGAATGAACGTTTTACTCTTTATGAAGAAAGCGCATTAATTTCACCCCCTTCTCCATATCTTGCCTTTGTATTATAATTTTTCTGGTACAATCTTGCCTTTGCATTATAACCTTTATTAGCATATCTCTGCCCTTAGCCTATAGCCTTCTACGTGCTATATATAGCAAGGTCTCCAAGTTCATTCATTGCCCCTGAGACATGCATCCAAGCTCTTTCAATAACTATCAATGGGTTAAGAAACTTAAGGCAGATTAACTATGTACTGACTTTGAAATAAATTATCTAATCTCTATGTGACAGGTACATATGATTATAGTTCTACCATCTGAAACCGTCAATAGTGGAGCTTTTTACCGTGGCGTTTCCCATCTTTCTTAGCAAAAAATATTGGTTAAGGAGTAAGGTAAATTATTTAAGAAAAAAATGATAGTTATAAATATTTGAAAGTAATATATTTAATTACACCCATCATGGAAAGTAATATGTACTTCCTTAACTCACTGTTGGATTCCTCATTTTCAAGTTCGCACATGACTCTACAGAGAAAGCTTGTGCACTACTATTGTCACTATTTACTAATTCTCTTTCAAGATTTGCTTAATCCGCTAATTAGCTGGAGGCAAGCCATCGCAACTCGCAAGTGTAGCTGTATTCATTGATGGCAACTAATTAATTAATAGCCTCACAAATCATACTGCTTCACCCCACAAGAAATAAATGCCTTAATAGTCTATTTTGTTTCCCAACATGTTCTTTTGCTTGGTTTTGTTTGGCTTACAAACGGCAAACTTGTAGCTTTTGAGTTTTAGAAACTACCCAAAAGGAGGAAATATATAATTCCTCCACAAAAAATTTATCCCTCAAAAAGCATTCCCTGTAATAAGAATGGGTGACTTCATACAGAAAGCATAATTATGGATGAGACGAGTGTCTCTCCTTAACGAAGATGTCGTCACGTTGAAGGATCTCCCTTCTATTCGTCCATATACCGATTAATTCGCTCTACCCTCTGAATTTCACCAACTCGTATCTTGACTCGAGCCGCTCCATGATTTTCTGTCTCTTTTTTGTTTCTTGCTCCCAGCGAGTCAAGAGTCTCCTCATTAGCTTGTTACTACGTATCAATGATTATTGATTACCCCTACTAGCTAGTGCTTATAATATCCATATATCAGAGAGCCACGTGGCCTCGAGAATTATCCCGATTCATGGAGATTGATGCCAAAACGACAAAACACGTACACTTGGATGTATCAGTTGACTTAACTACTGTACTGTCTGTACAGTGTTTACATGCCAGATTTCAGTAGTAACGTATTCCACGTGAATTAGGGTTTATTTGATTTCATTGTTAAAATAGATTTGACAGATTTCAAGGTAAAATTAAATTTTAGATAATATATTTAAAAAATAGTTTTTACAGATTTCGAGACAAAATCTAGGTTTTGAAAAGTGATTTATGTTTGGGAAGTTATTAGTTTTTATGGATTCCGAGGCAAAAAGTAGGTAGGAAAGAGGAAAGAAAAGGAATGAAAAATAGGAAAGAGGAAAGAGAAGAAAGAAAAAGTATGAAAAAGAAATAAATTAAAAGTAGGAAAGATGAAAGAGAAAGAAGGAAAAAAAAGTAGGAAAAAGAAAACCTAGGTTTCAAACCGAGATTTTGTAACCAAAATAGCTTTTCAGACATTTTTTTGTATTTGGACAAAACCTATATTTTAGGTTAAAATTTAAGTTTTAAAATCAAACCTAGATTTCAGAAAGTGATGAGAAACAAGATAGTCCAAACTTCAAGCCCCAAGAAGCGATGTTTCGTGTTTCTGGGATTTGAAATTCATGAAACGTGTCATCTGACTTATTATTGGGCTCCTCAGATAATAGTCCAGCTTGATTGAGTTTATGGAAAACCTAAACGCACGTTCACAGTATTTTTTATAAAACGAAATAATTTCCTTAACATATTTATCTCAATTTACATAAAAATACTTTTCTACCGTGTTTTTGGGAGAAGATTTCCATATGGCTGAACTGCTGGAAAGTTTCCACACTAATTGCTCTGTTTGGTTAGCCCGTTTGGGTAACCAAAAGTCATTCCTGCGCTTACCGAGACAAAACTCATCTCACATATTTACTTCGAAATCTGTGTCCGTTCTTCTAACGGGTTATCCAAACAGAGCGAATAATGGCTACAATTCAATTACGAGCTTCTGATCTGTCAACACAGGACATATCTAACTTCCTTATTTTTTTTGTTTTGAGGCGCGTGCTGCGTATCAAAGACGATTCACAGGAAACTGTTTGGGTTTTGAGGCTTCGTATCGTAAGTAACTCTCCTTGCATGTGACAATAGGCCTGGCATTCATCCTTGTATGGGCTTTACAGAAGCCCACAAGCTTCGGTTCAAAAGGCCTCAAATGGGCTCAACAGTTTCTCCGTAATACACAGATTATTTTTAATTTCCTGTTCCGAGAATATACAGTTTAGAAGTTTATTTTTTTAAAATTAACCTTACACTTTGACTTCGGTATCCACACCCATCGACTTATTTTTTGAACCATGTTAGGCCACCAGTATAAGAGAAAGATTTACTCTTTTAATGCATTTTTTTTAAAAAAAACTTTACTAAGAAAGCATACCCTTTCATTGGACCTAAGATTTATATAAATTTATCTACATCGCGGCAAGAAAAAAAAATTATCTATACAAAATAAATTTTAATAATGAAATTTTGTTAGGTCCAGAGGACGTTGATTAAACAATACGTGCGGAGTCAAACCCCCAAAATAGCTGCCGAGGTAGCAACCAAAAAGAGCAAACTTGAAGAAGGCATGGTGATGAGCAGTAGCAAGACGCGCATATGGGACTGTTAACGTTTAACGTTTAACGTACTGATACTGTGCCTGTTTGGGAAGCCATTTTCCCAAACGGTACAAGTAAACCGAGATAAAACTATTTTGAAATCTGTAAAAACCATTTTGAAATTCATAAAAACCATCTTGAAATCTGTAAAACCATCTCGAAATTCCCAAAATACCTCAAAATCTGTAAAATCCATTTTTCCAACGGAGTTCTCAAATAAGCACACTACTATATAATGGTCAGCCCGTAACTTCAACAGTGCAGAGCCGTAGGATTTCTCATTGCTGCTACTTGCTGATTGGCTTTTCAAAGTAGAGAGGTCCAGAATACGAGAAGCCACCGCTTTGCCTTATCATGATCATTGATAGCAATAGACACAATATATATCTGCCAGTTATCTACACTCTCTGCAGCGCTGTACATGTCTATCAACCAGACTAAGGGCTCGTTTGGGAGTAATTATGTAAAATTTAGGTTACAAATTTAGGTTTGAAATCTAGGTTTTCTCTTTCCTACTTTCTCTTTTCTACATTTTTCTCTTTTCTCTTTCCTACTTTTTATCTCTTACTCTTTCTTACTTTCCTCTTTCATATTCACTTTTTTGCCTCGGAATCCGTAAAAGCTATAACTTCCCAAACATAAATCACTTTTCGGATTCTGTGAAACCTAATTTTTACCTAGGATTCTGTGAAACCTAGGCTTCAAACCTGGTTTCCAAACAAGCCCTAACCATATCAGATTCTTCAAGGTACAGCCACTACCTCAATCTCTCTCTCTATTTATATATATGGTTATCAATATATGATCGTCACATATAAGGCTCTGTTTGGAGCAGCGTTTTGTGCTCCAAACGCTCAGCCAACAGTAGCATAAGAGCGGTGGGAATCCTGTAGCGATTTTTGCGCTGTTTGGCTCTCCTTCTACCGATAAGTAGCTTACCTCCATAAGCTCTTTTTCCCATAAGCTCAAATCAGCAGCTTATGGGCCAACTTCTTCTGTGCACTTCTGGGGGCGAACAGCACAGCGACACACACCAGTCCAGCTGACAACTCCCAATCCGTCGCCTTCCAGCTCTCTCTGTTCCAACCTTCTTCCTCTTGCCAAAAACCAATCCAACCAA
>JANTPZ010094580.1:0-17783 GCA_025593235.1 Vachellia pachyceras
TTATTTTCAAACAATGACAACAAGTTTACAAGTGTAAATAATTTGAGTGGGTTCAAATATTAAAAATCAGTGGGTGCAAAATAAAAATCTAACAAGTATTTACATATACCCCGAAAAATTGAGGGGGGCAATTGCCCACCCTCACCCCAACGTGGCTCCGCCACTGGTTTTGCCCATTATTTAAGTAACACGATAATCTCTTTTTTTTAAAATTAATTTGTTGATTGGAGATAAATATTTTATGTCGCTATTGATCTTGCTTGTTCATCCCTACTGTTAACTTGTTTGGATTGTCGTTTGCTCAAGAGCACAAAAGATTAATGCCCCGTTTGGTATACGGAACTGATTTTGATGGAATTGGAAGTGGAACTGGAACTAGAAGTGGGTTTTAAAGTGTGTTTGGTATGACTATGGAAGTATGATGTAAAATACTAAAATACCCTTAACATTTTTTTCACCAAAAATAAAACATAAAATACGCTTAACAAAAAAAAGAAGTTGCAGATCGCTCGTCGCCGTCGTCTCCCACCTTCATCGTAGAACACTATCTCCGCCGCCCACTCCTACCTTTGTCGTCGTCGCAGATGGAAGACCTCCGCCATGCCAGATCTCCGTCGAAGAACTCCAACGAAGACCTCGTCGTCGTCGTCGTCGTCGCAGATCTCGCAAATGATCACCTACCTTCGTCGTCATCGTCGCAGATCGTCGTGCCAGACCGTCCTCGCAGATCGAAGACCTCGTCATGCCAGATCTCCATCTTCGTCGCCCACCTTCGTCGCCGTGGCAGATTGAAGACCTCCATCGAAGGAGCCGAATCGAAGAACTCCATTTCATCGTCTTCATAGCAAATCTCTCACCTCCGTCGCTCACCTCCGTTGAAGCCATCAGCTAGCTGTCGCCAGAGAAGAAGAAGACCACCCACCGTCACCGCCACCTTCGTCGCCACTTCCGTCACCGCTGGGAAGGGTGAAGGGCAAAAGGGTCCAGCCCCAATTCCATGGAACTGGAACTGGGTTCCCAAGGGGCGAGGTTGGAACCCAGTTCCAGTGTTTTTGGGTTTCATGGAACCTACTTCCATGATACCAAACAAGCCAAAATCTCACTTCCACCCTCAATTCCACTTCTAGCTCTCAAGTTCCATCATACCAAAAGCGGGGGAGAATTGTTACATCCTTATTTTGCATTGGATATCTGTGACCCCTTTTGGCAACACTTACGGGGGGAGTCAAGAAGCCCATTCAATAGCGTTTTTCCGTAAAATGAGATAATCTCCTTCACATATTCATATCGATTTACGTAAAAGCGCTTCTCTTCTGCATTCCCAATTAGGCCCTATATCTAATCTTAGGCTTTTAGCACTTTAATTGAGCTAAATAATGTTAATTAGAGGTTGATCAATGTTCATGAACCCGGACCGGAAATCGGCGAATCGGCCTCTAGTCCGGTCCAGTCAACAGTTTGACTCTGGTTTGGGGTTAAACTGATCTGACCCTGGGTAAACCAGGATCAACCCGGCCGGGTTAGTGGGTTGACCGGGCTGGCCTTTTTTTTTCCTTTTTTTTAAATTTTTGTTTAAAAAACAAAATAATAATTTTTTTAATTTGAAATGTAAAAAATAAAAAATAGAACTCCTTACCACATAGGCCCACTGTCGCGTTTGCATCTACTCATCTTCTTTTTAATTAGTTTTTAAAAAAGGATGAATTATTTTAAAATTTCAAATTTGAAGGTTAAAAAAATAAAAAACAGAACCCCTTACCGTATATATTTTGATATTTTGTTAGAATAAATATTTCAAAATTATAAATAATGTCGGAGAATATATAAGTTACAAGTATATAATTAGTTTAGTAATTGTTACTTTATTAATAATAGAATGTACTACTTAATTTTTGGAATTTTCAAGTTTGATCGTGTCAATGTGTGATAATATTTATTTTTTAAATTTTTTTATTCCTCACCGGTTTGACTCCGGTCTGACCCACTAACCCTTAACCCATTGCCTTGTCCGGTTCAGTCATCGGTCCGGTTTCCTGTACCTTAAGGTTGATTAGCATGAAAACATGACAGATCAAGTTTTGATTAAATAGGCCTAAGCCTGTAATAAAGATATTGAGCATGAGCCTAAATGTATGTTTTTAGGCTCAGACCTGAAGCATTTTTAGAGGCTTACATATAATGTATATCTCTAAAAAGGCCACAAAATAGGCTTTAAGCCTACTATTGTACACATTTAAAAAGGTCTCAAGATAGGCTTCAAATCTACTATACTTATTGTATAAAAGTTTTTAATATAAAAATTAGAATTAAAAAATACAAAGTGCTTTTTTGCACCATATAGAAATAATTATATTTATTTTATATATAAACATGTTAGGTTTCAAAAAAATAGGCATAACCTATTTATACAATTAAGCTTTTAAATATGTCTTAACCTGAAATTTGTAATAAACAGGCCAAGCACTAGACTCTAAACACGCCAGACCGTAAACCACTTGATAGGCGCCTATCTTATTGTCACCCCTAAAGTTGATTGTGTGAAGAAGTGATTGTGAACTAATTACTAATTTAGCTTATTTAGTCACCTCTTAAATTCTCGAAGTGACTCATTTTAATTACTTGATATTACATTTTATTTGGATTTAATGTACATGTCACTTAAGAGAAAAGACACAAGGTTCGCACAATTGGGGAAAATGATGACAATTAAGGACTAAAAATAATGTGGCGTAAGGACCAATGGTTATGGCAGAGAAGGACCCATCCAAAACCATGCGTTTTTGATGGAGATGACTGAGAGCTTAAAATGGGAATCAGATCCATAGACCATCTTCATCCATCTACCACCGCCATCTCCTCTTTTTGCCAGAAGAGGCAGGAAAAATCCATGATATAATAATGGAAAAACAGATAGTTGTTTCTTGGAATGCAATCTTTTCAGCATTCTTATTATTGCACAATCGGAACGAAAAATAACAATGCAGGAAAAAGTTCGAGAGTTTGCATTCCAATAATATTCATGATGTAAGATCAAGGAAACCAATAGCTAAATTCAGGAGGCATTTAGAAATTGCTTGCTCATTTACAGTACTTCTTGAACCATATCCCAATATTAATGAAGCTTTCGAAGTCGGATTGTGGCCTGCGAAAAAAGTTAAACCAGATTGTCATATTATAATATATTTTTATGATTGTTTTAATGAAAGGAAAGAGGTTTATGTAGGGATTTATCTACCTGTCAATTGGATGAATATCATTGGGAAACACTATTACTTTGGTGTCAACTCCTCTGGCCTTTAGGGCCCTTGCATACTACAATTCATACGTAAGTTTTCATCAACTCACAATTGGAATAAGAAAGCAATCAGCTCCAGGTATGTTTTGATGAAGGGTAATAATGCACGATGCAAGAAAAGGGAAGATTTCATTAAAAGTTTTTCCTTGCATGGGAGTAATTAGTTAGTGAATGATAATAAGGATTTTCAATTAACCTGCAAAGTCCTATGATAGAATCCTAGATCCTACGAAAGTGTATTTAAGAAAAGGGAAGCTTAGAAGCTACGAATAGGAAATAAATATTAGTTTATTATTTTCAGATTTTCATCATGATTTAAGAAAGAGTAATGATATAAAGATAGTCCCGAAAATGTATGCGTTTTACTCTTCAATCCTTGGATTCATTCTAAAATTAGTCGTCCATAATTGTTACATATACATATTTCAGTCCTTCAAAACTATAGAGAAGGGGGGAGAGGTTTCATTGAAATAGCCTTGGAGTGTAAGTAATTGATGAAGCACATGGATTTGAGAGTAGAACAGAAGTACTTACTTGCAATCCATTATAAACTGGAACACGAAGATCTTGAGCACCTAATAGGAAAAGCGTTGGTGTTTTTACCTGCATAAGTAATCAGAAAACAGTTTGTAATGCCAGACAGGAGATTGAAGAAGAAGAAAGATAAGAAAGAAGATGAAGTTGTAAACTATAGAAGCCTCATTGCAAGTAGAAAATATATACAAAAATAGAGTTTTTGTTGTTTGTTAATTGTCATCAGGTTTTTATATAAAAGCATGAAGATGCAATGTTTTTTTTCCATAACACTACATGATTAAGGGCATGTTTGTTTAAAATTAAGAAAAATAAAGTGATTTTAGCTAAACTAAACACGAGGGAGTTGGGAGAAGAGCTTAAGCTAAACATAGGAGATGTATTGGGAAAAACATTTATTTCTACCTCATTTTGATAAGCTATTTCAACACATCTCCCACGTTTAGATTAAGCTTCTCCCAACTCCCTCACGTTTACTTTAGTTAAAATCACCCCTCCCCCCAAAAAAAAAACGCCCTAAATCTCAGTAAACAAATGTTTACATGTGTGTTGAAGAATCATATAGTAAGCACACAAGGAACTACATCTATTGTTTAGCTTTTCCATTCGAACATGCTTCAAAAGAGGAGCATTGCTAACGTAATTTAATAATCAAAAAGCCAATTTTGATTCACAAACCTTTGAGAGATGTGAAATTGGGGACTTGCTGTGAAATAGAGCGAGATCCTCGACTGAAGGTGATTCTGTATACCTATCTCTTCCAGCTATTCCATAGGATTCCACATAGCACCACTCAGGGACATCAGTTGTACCAACCATCAATGAAAGGTTACAAACAGGGTTTCTCACAGCTGCCACAACAAACTTCCCTGGTGCCTATAGCAATTGGGAAGGCAAAATAATAGTAACAATCAGAAGCCATCGTCCATGTTAGACATAATATAGTGGAAGACCCTTTTTTGACAGCTGCAGACAACATTTTGTTAGACAAAATTAAGTTTAATATTTGAGTGATTCTTGACAGGAATTCCTTGCATCCTCTTTTTTTATCATTTATTATGTTCATGCAATTCTTGATATTAGTATTTTAACGTCAGCCAATAAACTTCAGAGCAAAAAAAAAAAAACCCTGTCTCTAGTACATTTGCATCACTTAATGATCAACAAAAACAGTAATTTACAAGCTTAAACACACTTTTGGTCCTGGTGTTTCGTACAAGTTTCGTTTTTCTAAACCAATCTAATCCCCATTGTTGAGAAAAAAAAAAAAAAGGAAACGTTGCCCCTTAATTTTCTAAACCAATCTAATTTTGCCTCTTGCATCATTTCATCCATCCAAAATCTTAAATCAAATTTGAAAATCTGCTGATTTAGTCATTATTCATATGGAACCATTAGCTCGGATGCTTTTAGTCAGCAGAATGTATGGATGGAGGTGTGACAGAGGGCCAAAATTAGATCTTTAGAAAATCAGAGTTACATTGCCTGCTTTTGTACAAAATAAAAGGATAGCACGGCCACTAAGATAGAGTAAGCAGCACAAAACATCTAAGTATCAAGATATACCAGACAATCAAATCCAAGTGTCAAAGTTCATAATAGACTATAGTTACAATTTTTTTTAAGAAAATAAAAGGGTTAGAAAGAAAATTCTATAGAAAAATGCATGGATCGGAAGTGACAGTACGTAGGGTCATTAATTATATTGCACCTGGCCAATCAGGTGGGTTGCCAGAAAGCCACCATGCGAACCACCCAGCACTGCGATCTTTGATGGACTGGCAAGTCCCAAGTTAATGACATGATCTATGGCAGTGATTACATCATCGACATCCTATATATGACGAACACATCAGTGGTCAACCAAAAAGTCATAAAACTATGAAGCAAGAAAAATTTAAGGGAGACGTCTCCATGTCCAACACGCATCAAACATGACACCTTAAATTACATATTCCCTCTAGTCTTAAATGTAAGACATAGTTTGGGAGTGGATTTTAGTCCTAAATGTAATTTTTTTTTTCATTTTATCTCTCATATTGATCATTTTTTCCAAAGTAATTTACAGAACATATAAACTAATACATAATCTAATGCTATACATGAGTACTCCACAAAGATAACATCACATGTTTTATAAATTAGTTAGTTTATTTAGCATCATTAGTCTCCTCAAATTAGATAACTAGGTCCTACATTTAGGATCAGAGGGAGTATTTTTATTTATGAAAACCTTAAATTACATATTTAGATTGTAATATTGTGATGTTAATATCAGTGTCATGTCTTCATCTCAGTGTCCATGTTTCCTAACCATAGAACTAGCTTTGAAAGAAGAATAGCTATCAAATAACTTTGACAAACCTGTTTCTGGAAAAAAGTGAAGAATAGGTACCTGAGAACCAGCTTTTCCAGGAAGAGATTGTAATGCTTCCTCGCCAAATCCTAATGAACCTCTGATAAAACAGTATTAAGTAAGAATCCTGCAAAATGACTGTACTAGACATTTCTTCAACTATAATGGCATATCAAAGACGTTATGCTATGTGCCAGGCATCTCATAAAAGGTGCAATGTCATTCTTTCTTGAAAGAAAATAATTCAGCATGATAACAAATTATAGCTCTGAGAAAAAATAATAAATAATTGCTAATCTAATTAACCATTTTGAATCACAACAACAACATAGACCGCACTCTGTACAGTAAAAATCAGTTCATGTTGCCACCCATAAGCAAATATCACTATTTCAGAGATGTCCACACCAAGCAAGCAGTCACAAATTCCAGAGGATACAAAGAAATATAGAAGTTCTTGAATTGAGTTACATGTTTTTTTAACTGTTACTACAACTTCTATATAATACATCAATGAAGGTGCAGTGAGCACGCAACGTACTCTGAATCTCCTTGAAGAAACAGGCATGTTGTAGTGCAGGCCTGTGGAAATTCTAAAATAAGATAACTATTAATTAAAACTTAAAATAGGAAAACCCTTCAGTTGTGAGAGACTCGTGCAAAGTTGAATTACTTGTCTCAAACGGGACTAGTTTTTGTGCTTGTAGCCAGTCAATTTATGAACAAACAGAATGAGGAACACTTGAAAGAGTGTATCTAATTCTTGGTACCTTAAAAATGACTCCTAGCAAATTCTTCAAGGGAAACTGTAGGTCTGACATCAAATAATGCAAGGGCTATTTATAGAGTTATAAGTATAATAACTAGAAATAAAAATAAAATTTAAACATATATAAAAGATAACCTAAAAATCCTAATTTGAAATAATTTAAACTAAACCAAACTTTTGAAACGAAATGATTACTAAAACGTAAATTACTGAATCATAAAATAAATCAAACCATATTTCCTATCATACGTGCATGTGACAGAATGTATTAGGAAATTCTATTTTAATTCTGTCATCTCTCCTTATTTTTTAAGAGATAGGATTATAATTTGCTCTTTTAGTTTCATTTATCCTGGGATTCGATTGACTGGACTCAACAAACCTCTCCCACTATTTTCATTGATCCCTTCTGAGTCGAACAATATCAGAGAAATATACTGAAACTGTTCCCGTTTCTCGCTCTCATTCTTCATTTAATTCCATGAATTTGTTTTCAAGGGACTCTGATATCTCAACTTTTTCTTTCTTTAGAACAGGCCTTAGATGTGAACTCAAGCTCTATCCCAGGATCTCAAATTAAACTTAGCACTGTCAAACTCCAGTGGACATGAGCCTTGGTTTACTTATGTTACAAAATAGCCCACAAATTCAGTAAAGGGTAATTGAGGAATTTGTGCATGGCCGTTAGAGGTTAGATAGCAAGGGGTTGTAGAAAAGAGGCTGGTTAGTAGAGAGTCAGAGAAGATTCTAGTTGGTTTCTGGGAGAGCCTATGCCTCTTGAAAGCATAGGAGCTGTGGTTGTTTTCTGCTTATGACTAGTGTATTCCTCCATTAGACCTACACTCTGGAGAGTTTTGTAATTGAACATTACCTTCTTAGCTCTATTTCCATCAAAATCCTGAGAACAGAGCTGCATAATTTATGATTTCAAGGGACAATGTTTTTTAAAAAAATTATTTTTCCCTTGGCCTCCTAACCAGCACTTCACGGACACTAACTCAAGGTCTTTCATCACTGAGATAATGAGAATCTATCTCTTTGATCAAAGTAATTAAAGAATATAAATTATGATAAAAACACCAAACTGATAATTTTTGCAATTTCTGGACTTGATGCTAGAATGCCAAGAAAATTTCATTTACCTGTAATTTACAATCAACAAGCTATATCCAAGAGAAGATAAGAAAGCCAATGACTTTGAAAAACTTGATGGTGAGACAGCGTGGGCCCCCCCATGAAGGATAGCAATTAATGGATCACATGTATCATTTTTCTTGTTTTTTGATGACACAAATATAGCTTCAATAGGCTTCCTAGCACCTGAAATTGAAGAAAAAAAATTAAGGCAAACATGCAAAGTATTCTTACAGCAAAATTTCAGTGTAATCTCACATTCTATAATAAAAAAAGAAAGTAAATAATATTTTATGTTAGATTGCCCTATAATACTCAGCCCAACCATCAAATTTATTGTAAATATGAACTAGATCTTCTAACTGACAAATGATTTCCTCATTGAAGACAACATGTTATCCATCAAGTTTCTCAATGTTAACTATTTCCTCATTGCAAGAGCAAGTGCAGTCACAATTATGCATAGCGCTTAACCAATATAAAGTCCATGAACCAAACTAACTGTACATCCTCAGTGAATAGAAGTTCCCTCGATTTCTTTCGGCATTGCACAAATGTGTATGAATTCAATGCCACAGCATGCAAATAGTTCTTCACTCAATCTATTTGTGGTGACCCTAAGTATAATAACAAGAGTTATATCTATTCAATACCAGTCGAGATAACCAAGTCATCAATCACCTTCGGTTAGGTTATCAGGAGCATCTTTCACGGGGATTTCCATTACACTGAACTGAAGAGAGGACAGCAAGGATCTAACCTGTAAACTCAAATGATACACTTTTTAGGATATCATTATTTATCTGCAGAAGTAATTACTATAATTCCAAAAGGAAATTACATAAACCTTGTCAGAGCATCTGAATATGGGACCTGATACATTTGACCAACTCCATGCTTTAGCAGTATTTTCCTTCTCAATAATGGTGCCATAACTGATTTCAGGAACATCTACTGGACTACTCAAAACTGGATAGAGATGAACAAAATTGAAGAAAGTGACACTTTTTTTCTCTACTTCAACAGGAAAGATTAAAAAAGAAAAAGGAAAGGAGGAGTAAAGCTAAACTTTTGATGTTACCAGAAATAATATTGTTCCCATCTAATGCAAGAAGACTCCATGAGAAATTTGAGTCATCAGGGGTGATGCGTAATACTTCTCCGCTATATATAATGAAAATAGATGGATTTGATCATAAAAAGTTGCATGCAGATTTGCACAAATGAAGTGAAAATACATTTGTGGTAACAGAAACAGTTACCTCAGCACGTTCACTGAAAGTAAAACTTGACAGCTATGCCAAAAAGACAGTAAAATCAAAGTGCGCCCATCAGAAAGCCACGGATTAGGAAGGACAGCTGAACAGTAAAGACCAGGGAAGCAACCATACTCAGCACACATCACAACAGGAATCTTCAAAATTGATGAAAGAAAACCACAATTATTTATCAAAAAGTAAAGAAATGTAACTGAAAACTTATTGTGTGCTGTGTAAGAGAGGTGACTGAGTTGGGCTAATATAGTGCAGCTCATAATTGTATAAACCATTTTTTTTAGATAAAAAGACCTGTTCATCCTTATGGGAAATCAACCGGGTACTTGAAACTAAGAATTTAATTAAATTATAAATATGAAACTAAATAAGTGTCTCAACTAATGTATTTTCTCCTATAGCTTAGCTTCTAACATAACTGCAAAAATCCTTTATCAACACATTGTAGCATTTCTTAGTTAATTTTCCAAAGAAGAAGGTGAACAACATCCAAGCAGAAGAATACCTGTTAGTTAATTTTTCTTTGAAACAAGGGAACCTTGTTACAGCGAACAATGTCCAAACAGAAGAAAAATCATTTCAATTCAACTGGTAGTCTAGGTTTTGAAACATTTCTTAAAGGTCTGATTCCTAGAGAGTTGAGAACACAGCAAACAACCTTATCAAACTGACACATGAAACCCAACATCTTATCAAGGACTGATGATATCAGTGCGTAAGCTTTTATCAAGGAACCCAAAATTAACCCTTAAAAGAGAAGAAACTTTGTCAATTTGCTTAAATTCAAGTCGCATTCTATCATCAGATTATTCCCTTAAAAGAGAAGAAACTTGTCAATTTGTTCAAATTCAAGTCGCATTCTATCATCAGAATATTATGTATAAAACCAATACAAAGTAAAGCATAGAACATGCCCTAGTTTTCAACTTATATGAGCATTCCATAATTGTTTGAGTTTGCTAGCATATAAAGTCAAAGAAGCTAAATTTTATGACTAATTAGGTGGGCTCTCTGTGCATTCACAACATGTGATTATTGTGACTGACCAAACATTTTATATCTTATATTTACTGATGTGTATATATATATATTGATATTGAAATGAGCAAATTAACAACTCATGGGCTACAATATATAATTGAAGTTTCCATTGTAATAATCACATTCAGATCACACCAGTCACAAATGAAGTGCCTACCACATCATAAACTTCTACAGATTTGTACTCCTTCAAATCAGTGGGCCAATCAATTCTATGGAGTGAATTTGTTGCAGAGTGGGCTCCCGAATCCACTGAACTTTTTACAGATAAAAACACAAGGAACTTCCCATCTGGGCTGGTACAACATTCATGCATACAGCAGCATATGATAAAGTTCATAAACTTATCAAGAGAATTAATTGCTTTAACTTTTACCAAAAAAAGGAACAACTTCCATGTAAAGTGGGAACGTAAATTGACAGGGTACCGTAAAATTTTGGCACTCATCTCACTCAAAATTTTTTTGATTACAGCATACAGAAAAATTTTAATCAGCATGACTTGTCAGTTATAGAGGGAGAGCCTTGACACTGGTAAAGTTGTTGCTGTGTGAACTGTGGTCACTTGTTCAAGCCACGGAAATAGCCTCTTACTAAAATGTAAGGTAAGGCTGCATATTAATAGACTCAAAGTAGGTCTAACCCCCGGACCCCATGTATTGGGGAAGCTTCATGCATCGGGATAGCCCTTTCTAGGGTTATCAGATATGCAACTGAAGAAAAGTGAATCTATGCTGGATTTAAAAAAAAAAAAAAGCAGCTGCAAAAAAAAATATCATATATATTATTCACTTATTGATGTCATAGACCTTAAAGTCCTTCAAAGGAATTCAAACATAAGTTATTTATCAAAATTAAAATCCAATTTTAGAATATATTTATGCAATCTTGTCACCATTAGTTATCTTTCATATCATCTTCTAATTGATTTATATTTTGCATAAAACGCAAAAACAGAAAAAAGGGTACAAGAATGTTCTATTTCCCAATAGCAAAAACCTTCTTGATCAAGAATATGAAACAGAGAGAGATCAAGTCAAACGAATAAAGAATGGTAACAAATTCTATGATTTTACATGCTTACCTGAACCGTGGAAAGAAAGCACTATTTATAGTCTGGGTCAGGTTTAGCGCCTGGAAATCTTCAGTTAAGCTGCATCAGCATAACTTCACAATTTAGTAGCATAGCAAAATGTAAAAGCAATTATTCAGTTTAAAAAAGGAATTTAAACTAAGGAGACTTACTGAATCTCTGTTTCATTAGCATTTGACTCATTGTGGGGGGCTCTAACAGCATATAATGCACAAGGTCTGTTATAACAGTACTTCATACCAAGTTTTCTTGTCTCAAATGACCATCCGACAAATACTAAATATTGTGCTGAGCCTTCAGTTGATGGAGCCCACACAACTTGTCCAACACTCAAAGATTTGTCAATTCCTTTGACAGGTTGCACATTTCCACTATAAAAACATTATTTCAGTTAGGTTTATTATTAAAAAAACATAAACCACTTATTATTTGAATCAATATATATGATGTATAACCTTTTGATGCTTATAACAAAAAGTGCAGGTTGCCTCTTTCCTGAATAAGTTTCTCCCCAGCTCTCCTCCCAATCCCCTTGACCCTTCCAGCTACCACTGTCCTTGTCTGTCAAACCGCCTTTCTTGTAGCCCTGATCATTGAAAGTAGGCTTCGCAGGGGATGGCTCTTCAGCTACATATGCTATACATGTTTCATCCAAGTTCCAAGAGATTCCCTCAAACCTATATCATAGAAAAAGATACGAAACTTTTGACTTGTGTTAAGAACCTCGTAAATTATTGCCTCTGCAGAGGCTATGGCCCTTTTTTCCTTACGGTTAAAAAACGGAAGAACATTTGCAATCGAACAAGTAATACCAGAGACTGACTTGAGGGAAAAACTATTCTATTTGTTTGACTATGAACAATGTAGAATATCTCTGAAAATAAAATAAGCACATGTGATAATTTACCATCCATCAGTATATACTGAGCCATGCACGGACTGGGGGATATGGAATTCCTTTTCCAAGTGAGATGAATTCCATATTTCAAGATGAGAAGGACCCTCATTCTCAGGATTTCGAACTATCAGAAGTTTTGAGCCAGAAGGTGATGGGACAACCCTAGATGCTCCAGACATCTCTATGGGAAATGGAGCCCAATGAAATTTTACAGAGCTGTTACTTTCCCTAAATATTGTAGATGATAGTATGAACTTCTTTCTCTTGTTTGCCAGAAGATTTGGTTGGCTAATACAAAACATCCCCTGAGATGCCAGTGCTGTAGCAAATATACAGGTATTAAGAAACATCAATAGCGATAAAGCTTAACTTGAATGATACAAAGAATGCTAAATGTCAAAAACAGTGCACTTACCACCGTCAGAATTGAAAGTCCATGCGTTGTCGATATTGGAGATACCGTTGAATTCTAGAAGTAACTTAGACTGAAAAGCATACTCTTCCTCAGTCATATCATCTAAACCCAGTGGCATTTCCTTAGGTGTACCAGCTTTTGGACCATCCATTGCTAAAACTACCAGAAATCTTTTACTGAAATTACATGACAAAAAATTTGATATCAACAAACATTAAAGAAGGTTATATACCGTGTCACTTAAACTATGCATGTAGATTATTACTAGCAGAAAAAAGACAGTACGCCGCAGTTAGTGGCGTACACACATTGTTTAAACAACTTTGTATTGCGCTGAACAATTTATGAATGAAGAAGTAACTAGAATGCAAAAAGCAATGATAACCGAAGTAATTGGCGCACACACATTGTTTGAACCACTTTGTGAATAAGTTACCAACAGTATGGCTTGTTCTTCAAACTCCATGCAATAAACAAGGTGCACATAGTTTTCTTTATAATTTTGTGATACATTAATAAAATAAAAATACTATTTTTAGATCTTTGTATTAAACTAAATGATATTAATTCATCAAAATTATACTACTAATCCAGTTTAAAAAAATAGATTTCTTCTCAATCCACTGGGCTAAAAAACTGTAACAATTTAATCGTAATTATTGCGAGTTCGGTTCATTGAAGCCGATAGTGGGTATAAAATTATATCGCTAATGCTCTTTTGCTTTACCCTGTCGACAAAAATAAAACACTCAAGTGGCCGGACCAGAGCGCATTTGGCTCTGTGAAATAACACAACTATAATAATCAACTTCATTCTCCAGTATCCATTACTTCGGATGGATCAGCGATTTTAGCGTCGCCTGAAAGACAGAAATCCCTTTCAGGAGCTACTTAGTGCTAACCATCATCAGATACAAAAACAAAAGCTACAGCCAGTCGTGAGGCGTATACGAACAAAATGATTACCGGCAATCATCGATATATCAATTCAAAGTTGAAATGAAACTGAAAATATCATCCATCATGAAACATATCAACCACCTGATGAGTAGAGAGTAAAGTCGAATCTGCAAGAGTCAAGATGGTATCAGTGAATATTTTGGGGGGGGGGGGGACCTCGCTTGAGCGAAGAAATGCGTTGGAATGGGATGAAGCGAAGAGATAAACGAGAAGGGGATCATAGAGAAGGCACGCTTGTATAACAACAATCCGTGGAGCTCAAGTGTATGCTCCTCAGTCCTCACTGCCATTGTGCCAAGTAGATATTAACACGTCCTCATACATACTTTCATGGAATTTTCCGCTAGGTCCTTACACTATTGCTTTTTTTATCAATCAATTCCTTGCCTATTTCTTACGCCGTTCATCCCTGAAGAATTAGATACCGATTCCAAAAAAAAAAAAAAAGCACACAGAGGTGGCCGATCGCAAGTTGTGTGATGAAGACGATAACTCAGTGAGATCTTTCAAAGTACAGTCAGTATCTACCATGTCACTATTCATTCATCTCTACGCTACACTTATGCTCCCACTTGCCACCTTACTGTTAGTTAACCCGCCGGTCAGTCCCCGCATCATGTTTCTACCCTCTAATTTAAACATGTTACTGTTGACAACAAAAACCTTAATATGTATTAACTAAACTTTAAAATTTAATATCTTTTTAATTTTATCTCAATTTAATATTTATTATAACATATTAAGGTAAAGTTAACATGTTATACATGATTAAAAGTGTTTTAGTTGTCAATACAAATTTAATATTTTCAACTTAGATTTTATCAATTGTGTAATCAAAATCATTAAATTGTCAATTAATTTGTTAACATAAGTTTAGGATCTGTTTGAAAACTACTTTAAAATAGCTTTTACAGATTCCGATTCCGAGACAAAACCTAAGTTTTGAAAACCGATTTATGTTTGGGAAGTTATTAGCTTTTACGGATTCCGAGGTAAAAAAGTTGGTAAGAAAAAGGAAAGAGAAAGAATGAAAAGTAGGAAATAGGAAAGAGAAGAAAGAAAAAGTATGAGAGATGAAAGAGAAAGAAGGAAAAAGTAGGAAAGAGGAAAAAGGAAAAAGTAGGAAAAAGAAAACCTAGGTTTCAAACTGAGGTTTTGTAACAAAAATAGCTTTTTCAAAAATTTTTTGTGTTTGGACAAAACTTAAGTTTCAGGAAGAGGAGGCAAACAAGCCCTTAATGATATGAAACCAAAATCTTTTGAGGCGTAATATTGATGTTGTCCTATTTTAATATAATTAATTGCATACTTTTAATGATTTTTATGGTTAGTTTGTATCATTTTTCAGCTTATGGGGTCAAACGCTTTATTAGATTGCATTTTAGGTAGTTTAGGTTTATACTTGTCCATAGTTTATAATTTTAATTTTCCTGCTTTGTATTTTGCACGTCAAAACTCTGTTACTTGTTATTGGTGGTGTTCAAGTTATCACTTAAGATACTTTAGTTATCAATACAGATTTTTGAGTTTGATGGGACCAACTTTCAACGAATGGTAGTTTGATCTTTTCAGTTTTACAATAATATACCTTATATCCCATGTGACTCCATATTAATTTCTTGATTTTCAGGGAGTTTTTTGTAGTATTTTTTGCTCATTGGAACATGACTGTAATTTTGCTAAACATTTAATAATTTGGCTTATAAATAGTATAAAATAAAATGATGATAATTGATTCCACGAGAAATTGAACAAACAACGGTGGAATTGGAGCTGGATGATGTCTTTCTTGATATATCCGGATAATAAATAGGAAGGTAAACTAAAACATTTAAGAGTTACAAATATCTGGCAAAATGCAGATTGTTTAGAGTGGGCTCAATCCACAATGGAGATAGAATGGTTGTTGGTTAAGACAACCTATCTTTAAAGATAGATAGGTGCGAACTTTTTGTACGTATACACACCTTTTTTTAAACAGGTTTACCCCCATGGTACCTTATTTGAGTATAATATTGCTACAACCCATAGTAGAAGTAAATATCTTTTATAGTATAAGTCTAATAATAACCAAATGAATCAGCATATTGATTAGCTTGTACAATTAATTTGATAACTTAATATAATCAACTTAACTATATAATCAAAATTTAAATTTCATTGACGAAACTATCAAGTACTAAATGTGAGCAATTTTGCCAACTACAATTCAGATACTGGTTCATTATGTTATAATAAACTAATTTCGCGATATATTTAATTCAAGGTCTCTAACAGTGTTTGATAACATGTTGTTATTTGAATCAACCAATTTTAAGAAGTTGGTTCATATTAGCTGATATATTTTTCTGTATTTTTAAAATATCACTGTACAATTTTTTTTTTACATTTAACATGTGAGATATGCTAGCATTAGTTGGATGGAGTAAACTCACTAAAGATTTGAATGAGCAATCTATCGTTTAATTTTTATCTCAACTATGATTCAACATTACAAATGTGTATTGAAAAGATCTATTAGTCCATCAACGACGGAAGAAGCTAGTTGTTCATAACATGGTAAACCCATATTGAATTTTCACTAGGAGACACATTTAATGCCTAATAAGACATCGAACACGTTTGCCTTTAGACAGATGATATGTATATTTGACAAAAAAAAAATCTATCTGTCCTGCTTTAATTAACAAGTCAAGGCCTGTTTCAAGTAGAGCACATTAGCACAACTAGCAAATAAAGAAATATGTGGATAAGAACATGTTATATACCCATTTTATTTGGATACATACTTTTTTGAGAGTGTTACGTGGATTGAAGGTGTGACATACCAAACAGAGAAAACATATTTTTTGTTCTTTTCTTTCTGTACTGAAAGTCCCTCTCTTTCTCCACATCAGTGCATTTTCTGTTTAAAATGCTCTATGGGATTCAAAGGCACCCATGTTTCCTTCCATATATATAGAGAGAGATCAAGATAACATGTGAACAGCTAGAGTCAGTACCCTCTCAGCAGCAGCCTTTGCAATACTTTGAATATGCCTCAATACCATTTTCATTTGCAGAACTTCTTGAACCAAACCCCAATGTTAAGGAAGCTTTCAAACTCAGATTGTGGTCTGTAAAGAGAAGCTAAAACATCATATATTGTTCCCATTTATGGATTATGTGTTTTACCAATAGAAATATACCCAAGTGGTTATTTTTTGGGAAAATCACTTTATGATCCCAAGAAAAGAATGCGATCACCAAAAAATCCCACAACAAGTGACTAGCATGAAGCTGTTGCTATTTCCTACACCGGAACTTGGTATTGCATGCTACTCGGTTGGCGTGAAACTTTTTTGTGATTACATTCTTTCTCTTGAACCTCATAGAAATTTTCCATTATTTTTTTTTTCAAAAAAAGGTAAGGTGTCTGATCCAGGGATTTTTCCTTCCGTTCATCCATCATACTCATGGATGAGTAGGAAGATTTTAACTTACTTTAACACCCATTACAAAGGAAGTCTTATAAACAGAGGGAGAATAAAC
This sequence comes from Vachellia pachyceras, assembly GCA_025593235.1. Classification (NCBI taxonomy): domain Eukaryota; kingdom Viridiplantae; phylum Streptophyta; class Magnoliopsida; order Fabales; family Fabaceae; genus Vachellia; species Vachellia pachyceras. Next base: position 17,301 of record JANTPZ010094580.1, read on the forward strand.
ATAACTGGTAGATATTTTCTGCAACTGGCACCACTTAAAATTTTTGATCCACATGTCATATTATGATTGAGAAAAATGACGGCAAACGTTTGATAAAAAAAATATCCTAGTACATTTCATAAAAGATTACTATGACTTCGATTTCCAGCTGAAAGAAAATAAAACTGTGATCGTGCTTTCATATGCAGTAACATGACAGAGGTTTGTTTATATTGAGGATTTATCTACCTTTTAAGCGCATGAACATCATCAGGAAACATAGTGATTTTAACCTCAACTCCTTTCTCCTTCAAAGCTCGAGCATACTGCGGGGAGGAAAGGAATTTAGCATGAAAAATGATTATTGTGCTCCTACTTTTTAAGAAAAATAAATAAAAGTCAAGAGAAATGATAAACATTGCACAGAGATGGTGGAAAGGAATTGCCTTTCTATCAAGGAAAAGGAAAGAAATGGTCAACTGGGAGTTTTTCTTTCAATTTTCA
>JANTPZ010094581.1:0-16825 GCA_025593235.1 Vachellia pachyceras
TTATTGCCAAAAGAACAAAACAGGGCGCCTAAAGAAAACGCCAAGAGAAGCAAGCAAGAAATACAACAAAAGGCAAAAAGGGAAGGAAAAGAAAATCAAGATCCTAATCCGAGGGGAGAAGGTTACAAATCTCCATAGCCTGACGAGAATGGGTAGCAAAGGCCAGTGCCTCATTAACCAAGCTTATCGCAGTAACATCGTCATCAGAAAAGATTTGGATATTCCTAGCCTTCCACAATCTCCAGCAGATAACGCCAAAAATAGTGCACCAGAGATCCGTGCCACCTCCCAATGACAAATTCATTCTCAGCCATCGGGTAAAAGGAACAGAATGAAAGTGTTGAAGATCCTGCCATGGAACAATCATCGACCAACAGTCTCTAGCCAAAAGGCAGCGCCTAAGAACATGATCAATATCCTCAGGACTACCTCCGCAAATAGTACAAGTGTCATCCTCCGTCATATGTCTTCGGACATGCTCCCTATTAGTCAGGAGTCTGTCATTAAGCACCAGCCATAAGAAGGTCCTGATCCTCTGGGGGCCATTCCAGCTCCAAGCAAGGTCCCATGACGTGTCTTCATCATTCCATCGATCCTGCATAAGGAGTTCATAAGCAGACTTAACTGTGAACTATTTGCCTCTTTGCCAGGTGATACTGTCACTACCATCACAACTCTATGGAGGTTTGGTCTTCATGAAATGCATGAGGGAGTCGTGAGGGATCTTAGATTGAAAGTCACACCATTTCCATTGCCCATCTTGCCCGACGAACTCACTGACGGTTTTATGGAGCTCCTCATCAATAATGGGGCAAAAGGATAGATGACAGAGGGGGCCCAAGTCCCCAATCCAATTGTCAGCCCAAAACCTAACGGTCTCACCATTGCCAACGTGCCATCTGTGACCAAGGTTCAGGTCTCCCCAAACAGCTGCAAGGCTCCTCCACAAATGGGAAGAATTACGAGTCCTGAAATTCTGCTGTCCTACGTGCCATTCGTACTTAGACCGAAGGACCTGAACCCACAAGGAGCTCGGCTGAGTATGAATAGCATGGGCCAGTTTCATCAAAAAAGCTGAGTTCTACCCATGGAGGTCCTTCAGGCCACAACCTCCGTTCCGCTTTGGCTGGCACATGTCATCCCACTTCACTAACGGTATCCCTCTGTGTTGCTCGGTAGATCCCCAAATGAACTGTTTGAGGAGACTTTGAATCCTTGCACAGGTGGCCTGAGGAAGCCGCATTGTCTGCATAGAATAGTATGCTATCGATGACAAAACAGATTGGGCCAACGTGATTCTACCTGCGAGGGAGAGGGCTCTCGCTTTCCATCCCTGCAACTTAGCTTGCACCCTTTCTTCAAGATAACGATATGTTTCTTTGGTCACTCTCTTGTGGATGATCGGAACTCCTAGGTACCTACCCAAATCCTCCGTTCTCTTAAATCTCAGCCTCGAACATATGGCAGCTGCATTATGGCCGGAAATGTTCTTAGAGAAGAAAACCCTTGTCTTATCCTTATTGACCCACAACCCAGAAGATTGACAAAACTCCTCAAGCAAACGTGACATGAAGGAAGACTGAGCATTATCAGCATAGTTAAAAAGAAGGAGATCGTCGGCAAAGAACAGATGTGAAAGCTTTGGACCTCTCCTCTTAAGTTGAATCGGCTTCCAAAAGCCATTGTGAACTTCTTGAGAAATAGCTTGCGAAAGGCGCTCAATGCAGAGGACAAAGATGTATGGAGAGAGCGGGTCATCTTGCCTAATACCACGCTGAGGTCTGAATTCAACCGAAGGGTGGCCATTCCACAGAACTTGCATGGACGAAGTGGTAACACAATGCATGATAAGACGTTGGAGGCGCTCAGGTATTCTTGCGTCGGCGAGGGTGTCAGCTATAAAATCACAACTCAGTCTGTCAAAAGCCTTCTCTAGATCAATTTTGGATGCCATCCAGCTTACCCTCCCGCTCTTTCTTCTCATTGAGTGAATCACTTCCTGGGCTATGATAATATTATCAGTTATATTCCTCCCCTTAATGAAACTTACTTGCTGCGGTTGGATGAGCAACGGTAAAACTGGCTTCAGTCTGTTGGCTATGACCTTAGTTAGGAGTTTATAGATTGTTGAGCAGAGGCTGATGGGCCTGAACTCCTTCAAGGTTTGAGGGTGATCAACCTTAGGGATTAAGGCTATGAGCGTTCGATTAAATCTAGGATCCAGACAACCTCCATTAAACACCTTCTGAACTTCTGCAAAAACATTGTCTCCCAAGGTACATAATTGATATGTTGATTTGCTGCATATTTTTTTATATTTTATTTTATATATAATGAAGTGAAAATAAATAAAAAATAACCATAATCAAGGTATGTAAATTTTTTTTTGCCAAAGGTATGTAAAATTGAGTCTTATAAAAAAAAAGAAAACTATTTGATAATAGTTCTTCATCCCCTCTTCCCCAAGTAAAAAAGTCTTATAAATTTTGATCATAATGGGTCCGTTTGGCAAAGCGGTGGAGAAGTACTTTTACACAAACTGAGGCAAATATGTGAAGAAGATTATCTCGTTTTACGAAAACATATTGTTGAACGTGTTTATAAGTAGAAATACCACTTTACCAAACAGTGCCAATATCTAAATTTAAACTTCAATTTCTGGCAGTTGAGGAGCCCAATTCAGTGAACCAAAGGATGCCACCACAAGATCTGGAGGTACTTCTTCCGTACTACTCTCATTAATTTATTAAATATTAATTCAAAAGTTCTCATTACTTGTTCTCTTTAAATTTCTTATATTTTATTATCTAATATAAGGTACTGTGAACAGACTAGTAAATTACGGATCCTTTCCAAACTTATCATATTTTATTATCCTTATTTTATTTCTCACAAATCCCAGTTGCTAACATTATAGTGTGTGTTTGGGAAGTCCGTGTGGAGAAATGAGTTTACCGATTTTGAGGTGTTTTGCGGATTTCAAGATGATTTTATAGATTTCAAAATGATTTTAATGAATTTCGAGATGATTTTGTCTCGACTTATGTGTTCCCAAAAAAGCATATACCCCATTTGGTACAGGGGAGTGTGTTTTTTGGAAGCATGAGCAATTAAGTGATGGTTTGGTTATTAGAAACAAATGATATAATGTAAGTGTTTTATAAATGATTAAAGAAGATTGAATATGAACAATTGAAATATCGATCTAAGGAGAGAAAAATGACAATAATATTTTATTTTTCATTATGAAATTACTTAGGCATGCGAATCTAACTTGCCTTTGCAATCTCATGTTGAATTACTCAGAAATGGAGAACAAAAGCACCATAACGAGCCGCCTTCAGGCTGTGAACCGCAAGAGCGGCAAGCCCTACAATCAGTTAGCTCAGGAGACTGGACTCACCAATGTCTATGTTGCTCAACTTCTCAGGCGTCAGGCTCAGCTTAAGCCTGAGACTGCCCCTAAATTGCGGGCATCCTTCCCTGACCTGCCGGAGGACCTTGTGCATGAGATGATGAAAACCCCCATGAGGTCTTTTGACCCTAATCTTATCCAAGAACCCACTGTCTACAGGTACAACGCCTTAATTAGATTGCCTGGGTTTCGTCGATTACTCCCTTCTGAGATGAAAATCCTGTTTTGTGGTCGCGAGATTTTGTCCTTGTTAGCCTTCAAGTTTCAGTCTTTTCTTGTTATTAGGTTTAGGGGTGTTGCTGGGCTTTCATTGGGTTAAATACTATGCTCATTCAATATTAAACAAGCCTACTCCATGTAGAATTTTACTTATAGGGTTCTTGCAAGAAGTCTTAAGATAGCTGATTGGATAAAATCAATCTTAATTAATGATCAAGCTGATGTCAGTTGAACGTACGCTCGTTCTTGTAGATAAAGTGAGCGTTGGCAGTGGCAGATTATTTTGATAGGTCAAAATGTGGGAGATAATCATCGTGAGCATTTTCTGATGTATTATTGGATGAAAACCATTTCTGTGGTATAAATGTGTACTATAATAGTAGCAATTACTCTGAAGGACATTGAGCAAACTGATATTTTGAGTTATCAGCTCTTGTTCTGTTTTGGTACTTGATGTCATTAGGATTATGTCGATCTCCTATTTTATAGGTTGAACGAAGCTGTTATGCATTTTGGTGAAAGCATCAAGGAAATCATCAATGAAGAATTTGGAGATGGGATGTAAGTTTTGATCTATGTTACAACTTACAATGGCCTTTTTTATTACATCTGATGAATAAATATTGTTTCTTGTTTCTGTATATCTCTATCATTGAAACGGCTATGAGCAGATTTTGTTGATCTTCTTGCTCTAGAGGTAAATAATAAAACAGAGTTCTTACGAAATGTTCATTTTAGTTATAGAAATCAATCCCTTCCGGTTCCAATCTAAGTTACTTTATCACTGTTACTTATGCACTTTTCCAGTTCTACCTAGTTTTATATAAAAAATTTGTGTACAAGAGATGTTGATAGATGAGACGACATGGTTTCTGTTTGTTTCAGGCGCGCGCACATCTTTATTGAAGTTTGACATGTCCATGTTCTGTCACTTTTTTGCGATCCATTGGGCAAATGCTGATTCAATTTTTTATTTATAATTTTTATGCTTATGTCAATTTTGTGCTTCATGTAGGAACTAGGACACTGAACATTTTGCAAAAGATATGATGGATGGCACATAATGTGTATTTTGAAATCCGTTGGGAGAATAATTTTACATAAGCTGAGGTAAGTATGTGAGAGGAGTTTTGTCTCACTTTTCACAAACGTGATTGCCAAACATGCACAATATTGTTGTGTTAATCAACCACTATCCCCATACGACGTGGAGAATAATTTTAATATAATGTAGGAGTTGGTAAAAGAACACCATTACCAATTCATTAACTGTTCTTGTTTGTAAATGCTGGCTTGAAAGTATTTTCTTACTGTTCATTTATTATGTAGTATGTCAGCTATAGATTTCTACTGCTCGGTTGACAAAGTTAAAGGAGTTGATGGGAAGGATCGCGTGGTGGTAACTTTTGATGGGAAATATTTGCCACACACTGAGCAGGTATGTTGCTGCATTTTCATCTTTCCTGGATGGATTTTGCTGCAGAGAACAAATATCTTTTGAAAGATTAAAAAAAATAGTATAAAAAGATTTCTTTCATTGACACCAGTCAAAGCTGATGCTGAAAGTTGAGTTGTATATTCTACCATACAGTCATACTGATTGAAAACATCTCACTGTCAATTACTGCCTCCAGTTCTTACTCAATAAAAGAGGTAGATAACCAATTTTTGAATGTTAAGGAAATTAGTTAAGTTGATTATTTGTAACAAATGTGTTGGTTTCTCTAAACTACTATTTTTGATCATGTCGGAACTACTTTTAGTAGAAACCTCCTTAATATGTACAATTAATAGACGTGTTTTAAAAAAAAATTATAGAGATGCTTTGATGAAAAATTATAAATTTGGAAGATAGTGTATGGAGGTCTTATAATTAAGAGATTCAATAGCACTAGACAAAGAGCTAGCAATGAATTTCTTCCCACCCTCCAGTGGAGTAAGAAGGATTGATCTTATCGTTCGTGCCATAGGCCCTACCTCCTTTTCTTACAAGTAAGTAATCTCAATGCAAGGGACGTAGGTGTAGAGCGAAGTGAGAGGGTTGAGCTCTCCCTAATGGGAGAGGGTTGAGCTCGACTGAGAAGCAGAGGAACGGGTGTTCATAGCATGAAAGCTCATCTCTGGACTGATTACCAAGTCATCTATTCCCCAACCCCAACAGACAGTGATGTGACCCAATTAGTAAGTAGCAAAGGAACGGGTGTCCATAGCATGAACGGGTTTGATTATGGGCGCATTAGCTATTGAGTTTGTTTTCTTGCTGGTTAGAGTCTTCTATTTAATTGCTCGAGTGATTTCATACCTACCATTTCGTTCATTCCTACCTCTGATAAATCAATATTTCTTATTGAACCTACAGTCACTTCCCCTGGCTTTTTAAGGCTGTAGCTGACGTAATCTTTCTTTATCTGATCGTTATCAAATCCAAACCCCAAATAGCTTTTGTACTAAGAATAAGACATAGTAGTTGATGTTGGAAAATGGACTGTCATTCTTCACTTTTAACTGAAGTTTTTTCAATGTGGTTTGTGTTAGCTTCATTGCTGGTTAAGAATATCAGAATGCTTTCCTTTTGTTTTTCCTTCTTTTCTTTTTTACTTATAGGAAAATGGATTCAGCAATTGAGTTTGCAATCACCAGTTAACAAATTAAGTATACCGATGATTCTGCTTCTAATTTACACAATATTTTATATATTTAATTAATGTCTTTCAGTAATGTTCTATGTACTTGTGGACTTTGTTGATGGGTACAAAAATCAGAGCACATGGTTTCTAGAGGAAGGCTTCCGGGAAGTCAATATCAACTAAAGATGAAGAAATTTCAAAAATTTCCATCAAAGATTCCCAGGTTAAAATCGAAGAGGAAATTTAGTCCTGAAAGCGACGAGGTTCGCATCCCCCCAAAAAAAAAAAGAAATTATGAAGTGAATTTTATACTCTAGTTTTGCCCATGGATGCCGTGTTTCTTCATAGGTTCTGATTGTGTTCTAATTTTGGTTTGTATCTTTTTATTTGTTACTCTTGTATTCCTCAAACAAGTGATCATATGTAAGTCTTTTGCGGCTGATTCTTGTAATTTGCTGCATTTGAGTGAATAATCTTTTTTTCGTAGTTCGTGTTTTAACTCGCTAGTTTGAGGACATCTATATTCCTTCCAGTTTGATTTTTATCCAATTGAATGGTGCCAGGAATTTGAAATCGAAGAACATGGTGAAGAACTTGTTGGCCGCAGGGTTCAAATTTTGTGGCCAGATGAGCGTATGTAAGTTATACAGTATATTTTGTATTGTTTAAACTCAAGAACTACCTTCGATGTATAGTGAATTGTGTCATTTGATTATTGTATTATAGTAGTTGTTGCACATACAATAATTTTGCAGGTATTTTAAAGGTACCATTGATTCATTTGATCCTGCCGAAAAGAAGCATAAGGTGAATTGGCAATTACAAAACCTCTCTCCGTGACCCTTCTTTATAATGATCTATAGAAGTCATTTGATTATTTCATTAGAATAGTTACTCCATCTGCTTTTATACAAAGTTCCAATTGATCGTTAGATTTCTCGTATCTAAAAGCTACTTAATGCGGATGCAGATGGTTTGTGTAGTTTAATCTAAACATTTCAATGCCATAATTTGATGAAGATTATTTTGTTTACAGGAAGAAAGAGGTGATGAACCATGTGCTTAGTTATTTCCTAACTTCTGACCTGATTGTAGGTCAAGTATGATGATGGCGATAGAGAAATATTAAGGCTTGAAGAAGAAAAATGGGAGTTCGTTCGAGATGAAAACGATTTAGATGTGGTTGGTTTCTACATTCATTTTTCTTTTACGGCAGTTAAAACATTTTAAAGCTTGTTTGATATGTAAAATAGTACAAAGTTTTCTTTTGCCAATAAAATAGTAGAGTTAATAAATTATTTTCCCCACTTTATTCTCCTTTATATTTAATTTCGTTTTCATCATAGTTTCAAATATGAGAGATATTTCCTATATCCCATTTACTATTAAACTCATCTACAAATTATGCAGGAAGCCAAATTATCGGACTTGACTTTTGAATATATTTTTCTTTTTTGGGCATGATATGGCTGTTTCTATTTAATTATTTGAGTGCCTGACTGATTTTTTTTTGAGCCAAAAGTTAACTTAGACATAGAAGCTATGACCACACTGTTTTATCTTAATTTTTTAAATAGCGATACTTCCCATGTAAATGAATGATGTTGTATCGTTAGATGTCTAAATTGATGAAAGATTCTTTATTTCTGTCAGCAGGCAGATGGAGATGATCAACCAAGTGCCCATCCTATTCCTCAAAGGTACATAATAGATATGTTTATTGCTGCATATTTTTTATATTTTATTTTATATAGAATGAAGTGAAAAGAAATAAAAAATAACCATAATCAAGGAATGAAAATTGAGTCTTATATAAAAAAAGAAAACTATTTGATAATAATTCTTCATCCCTCTTCCCCAACTAAAAAGTCTTAAAAATTTTGATCATAATATCTAAATTTAAACTTCAATTTCTGGCAGTGGAGGAGCCCAATTCAGTGAACCAAAGGATGCCACCACAAGATCTGGAGGTACTTCTTCCATACTACTCATTAATTTATTAAATATTAATTCAAAGTTCTCATTACTTGTTCTCTTTAAATTTCTTATATTTTATTATCTAATATAAGATACTGTGAACAGACTTGTAAATTACGGATCCTTTCCAAACTCATCATATTTTATTATCCTTATTTTATTACTCAAATCTCAGTTGCTAACATTATGGTTCTGAGTGGCCGTAAGGAAGCATAAGAAATTAAGTGATGGTTTGGTTATTCGAAACAAATGATATAATAGAAGTGGTTTATAAATGATTAAAGAAGATTGAATATGAACAATTGAAATATCGATCTAAGGAGAGAAAAATGACAATAATATTTTATTTTTCATTATGAAATTACTTGGCATGCAAATCTAACTTGCCTTTGCAATCTCGTTGAATTCTGCAGAAATGGAGAACAAAAGCACCATAGCGAGCCGCCTTCAGGCTGTGAAGCGCAAGAGCGGCAAGTCCTACAATCAGTTAGCTCAGGAGACTGGACTGACCAATGTCTATGTTGCTCAACTTCTCAGGCGTCAGGCTCAGCTTAAGCCTGAGACTGCCCCTAAATTGCGGGCATCCTTGCCTGACCTGCCGGAAGATCTTGTGCATGAGATGATGAAAACCCCCATGAGGTCTTTCGACCGTAATCTTATCCAAGAACCCACTGTCTACAGGTACAACCCCTTAATTAGACTTTCTGGGTTTCCTCGATTATTCCCTTCTGAGATGAAAATCCTGTTTTGTGGTCCCGAGATTTTGTCGTTGTTAGCCTTCAAGTTTCAGTCTTTTCTTGTTATTAGGTTTAGTGGTGTTGCTGGGCTTTCATTGGGTTAAATACTCTGCTCATTCAATATTAAACAAGCCTACTCCATGTAGAATTTTACTTATAGGGTTCTTGCAAGAAGTCTTAAGATAGCTGATTGGATAAAATCAATCTTAATTAATGATCAAGCTGGTGTCAGGTGAACGTTCGCTCGTTCTTGTAGATAAAGTGAGCGTTGGCAGTGGCAGATTATTTTGTTAGGTCAAAATGTGGGAGATAATCATCGTGAGCATTTTCTGATGTATTATTGGATGAAAACCATTTCTGTGGTATAAATGTGTACTATAATAGTAGCAATTACTCTGAAGGACATTGAGCAAACTGATATTTTGAGTTATCAGCTCTTGTTCTGTTTTGGTACTTGATGTCATAGGGGTTATGTTGATCTCCTATTTTATAGGTTGAACGAAGCTGTTATGCATTTTGGTGAAAGCATCAAGGAAATCGTCAATGAAGAATTTGGAGATGGGATGTAAGTTTTGATCCATGTTACAATGACCTTTTTATTACATCTGATGAATAAATATTTTGTGTTACTTGTTTCTGTATATCTCTATCATTGAAACGGCTATGAGCAGATTTTGTTGATCTTCCTGCTCTAGAGGTAAATAATAAACCGGAGTTCTTACGAAATGTTCATTTTAGTTATAGAAATCAATCCCTTCCGTTTCCAATCTAAATTACTTTATCACTGTTACTTATGCACTTTTCCAGTTCTACCTAGTTTTATATAAAAAATTTGTGTAAATAGATGCTGATAGGTAAGACGACATGGTTTCTGTTTGTTTCAGGTGCAGACACACACACACATGTGCGGCACACATCTTTATTGAAGTTTGACATGTCCATGTCTGTGTCACTTTTTTGTAATCCATTGGGCAAATGCTGATTCAATTTTCTTTATAATTTTTATGTTCATGTCAATTTTGTGCGTCATGTAGGAACTAAGGATTTTTACTCCAGTTTCTTTTTTTCTTTCAAACACTGAACATTTTGCAAAAGATATGATGGATGACACATAATATTGTTGTGTTAATCAATCACTATCCCAATATGACGTTGAGAATACTTTTAATATAATGTCGGAGTTGGTAAAAGAACACCATTACCAATTCATCAATTGTTCTTGTTTGTAAATGCTAGCTTGAAAGTATTTTCTTATTGTTTATTTATTATGTAGTATGTCAGCTATAGATTTCTACTGCTCGGTTGACAAAGTTAAAGGAGTCGATGGGAAGGATCGTGTGGTGGTAACTTTTGATGGGAAATATTTGCCATACACTGAGCAGGTATGTTGCTGCATTTTCACTTTTCCTGGATGGATTTTGCTGCAGAGAACAAATATCTATTGAAAGATTTAAAAAAAACAGTGTAAAAAAAATTTCTTTCGTTGACACCAGTCAAAGCTGATGCTGAAAGTTAGAGTTGTATATTCTACCATACTGATTGAAAACATGTCATTGTCAATTACTGCCTCCAGTCCTTAATAAAAGAGGTAGATAACCAATTTTTAGATGTTAAAGAATTAGTTAAGTTAGTTATTTGTAACAAATGTTTGGTTTTCCTAAACCACTATTTTTAATCATGTGCATTGGAACTATTTTTAGTAGAAACCTTCTTGAATGTACAATGAATAGACGTGTTTTAAAAAAAAAAATTATACAGATGCTTCGAAAAAAAATTATAGAGATTTGATAGCACCAGACAAAGAGCTAGCAATGACTTTCTTCCCTCCCTCCGATGAAATAAGAAGGATTGATCTTATCGTTCATGCCATAAGCCCTACCTCCTTTTCTTACAAGTAATCTCAGCGCAAGGGACGTAGGTGTTAGAGCGAAGCGAGATGGTTGAGCTCAGCAGTGGAACAAGTGCTTGTAGCATGAAAGCTCATCTCTGGACTGATTACCAAGTCTTCTATTCCCCAATGGACAGTGATGTGACCCAATTAGTGGGTCCGTTTGGGAACGCGGTGGAGAAGTGCTTTTACGTAAGCCGAGGTAAACATGTGAAGGAGATTATCTCGTTTCGCGGAAAACACTGTTGAATGGGTTTTTGGGCTTCTGAGAAGTGTTGCCAAACGGGGCCACAGTAAGTAATAAAGAAAGAAGCAAGGGTTTGATTATGGGTGCATTAGCTATTGAGTTTGTTTTCTTCCTGGGTAGAGTCTTCTATTCAATTGCTCTAGTGATTTCATACCTACCTCATCTTTCATTCTTACCTTTGATAAATCAATCTTTCTTATTGAACCTACAGTCACTTCCCCTGTCTGTATAAGGCTGTAGCTGACATGATCTTTCTTTATCTGATCGTTGTCAAATCCAAACCCCAATCAGCTCTTATACTATGGATGAGAGACAGTAGTTGATGTTGGAAAATGGACTGTCAATCTTCACTTTTAACTGAAGTTTTTTCAATGTGGTCTGTGTTAGCTTCATTGCTTGATAAACCAGAAGCTGCATAAGAATATCAGAATGCTTTCTTTCTTTTTTTTTGCCTTCTTTTCTTTTTTACTTGTAGGAAAATGGATTCAACAATTGAGTTTGCAATCACCAGTTGACAAATTAAGTATATCGATGATTCTGCTTCTAATTTACACAATATTTTTATATATTTAATTAATGTCCTTCAGTAATGTTTTATGTACTTATGGACTTTGTTGATGGGTACAGACATCAGAACACATGGTTTCCAGAGGAAGGCTTCCGGGAATTCAATGAGTACATTCATGCAAATTCCCTTAGTGTTGCCTATAGACATTGGAAGAGAATAATGAAAATCATTACCATGTACAAATTCATGAGTACCCTTTTAGACTACATTACTTGTATTGCAGTACTCACTTGTTTTGTTTTTATTAGGTGATATTGATATCGACTATGGATATATATTTGAGAAATCTGTCCTATCAATTCTGCATGGTGTGTTTTAGTAGTTTTTAGCGAATATTGTTTGTGTTTGGAAATGCTATTAACCATAAACTTGATATGCCTTTATATACAATATATACTAATACTATGTAGGATTTCATATACAGAAAATACCGGTATTTGAATTCAAGTCTTTATCATTAATAAAATTTTGGGATAATTGATTTTTTTGGTATAGTTTCAATCAATTTTAACCCGGTATGTATAGTATTTTTCTCTTTTCATTAGGTCCTTTATTTTTTTCCTTTTTATAAATTTTTTCTAGTTTCACTTAATTTTTCATTAGGTCCTTTGTAGTTTTTAAAATTTTATTTATTAATTTTATTCTTGAAATTTATTTCATTTTTTAATTGATAGTTATACAATTTGACAAGATAATTAATTTAACCATTTAGAAATTTCTAATGAATTAGAATAAGATTGTAATTAACAATAAATTAGTTACAATTATATTCTATTTTTAGAAAAATTTTATTATTACACATCAAAGTTTATAATCGTAAAAATTAAAATTGCAACATAAATAATATATATGTTAACTTTAAAAGATTATTAACATATGGTTATTACAATAATTTATTATTTATAGAAGATTATTAGTTATAGAATAAAGAATAAAAACTATAAGGATCTAATTAAAAATTTTAATTATGTGAAAAACTGTAAAGATTGATAAAAAGAAAAAAAAATTGTAAGGACCTAATTAAAACATGTGAAACTACAAGGAACTGATAAAAACAAAAAATTTATAGGGACATGATTAAAAACTAGTTGAAAGTATAAGAATCTGCAGAATAATTATCCTTAAAATTTTTAAATAGGAGTTTTTTTACCTGTTTTCCTTTTTCATATCTTTATTATATCGTATATTCTTCTGATTGATAGTTAGCTTTTATTTTCTAATTCTTTTAATAATATTTGGAGGAACTGTCTCAAAAGCAACACCTTGAGATCTTACATAGTTGTGAAAGTAGTTGGCCATAGAGCAATGCTGAAGTGGAAAGTGGAAGGTGTAATGAAACCAAAGCATTTCTGTTGGGGCGTCTCGACTGCTTGATGCATAAGCTTGTTTAACCCTACGGCGGAGCTTATGAACAAATGAATAAATGTAATGCAAATGACGGCGTTTCAGAGGGTTTATTTAAACATTCGTGCAGGGAGACATATTCCTATTTCTGACTATGGAAAGCACGTTCAAACCATGTTGTACATAAGTTGAGGTAAAACTCATCTCCTATATTTACGTTGGTTTATGTAAAATAACTCTTTCTACGGATTCCCAAACACGGATCATATCGCTCAAGGTCGCTCATTGTAATGTCAATATGGGTTAGAGTTGAGGTTGACCAATGATGAAAGATCTGATGGATGCTTATTTTACACCTCGTTTAGTTTGTAAGGAATTGACTTATAACCCTTAAGATCATTAATTCAAATTCGACTGCCGATGTAAGGAACTTTTTTATGGGTGATCGGTAGCAATCATATAAGTGCTATCAGAGCCATAAGATATGTACTGATTTTGGTGAACGAGATCCAATTCACCTAAACTTTTTATATTAAAAACAAAGATACTTTGATATACTTGTGAGCCAAAAGAAAGCTATGAATTTTGTTAGGTGCATTGAGGAAAGCTGAGGCGTATTTTTCTATGGTGCTACTCCAAAACATGCCAGTTCCAGAATTAGATACGTCAGATAATTCCTGCTTCATGAAGCCTCTAGATGCTTTTGAAATCTAACAACTAGTTTTTGACGTTCCTGGAGATAGTGGCTAGTTCTTTTTTTCCAGAGGAATTCTTTTCAGGATTCATAATTCTTACTAAAATCATTCAACAAGATGTGTATCACATCGATTCCCAAAGTTGGAGCTGTTCAAAACCTTCAACGCTATGAGGCCTGTCATTTTGTGTCACAATCTAGAAAATCATTTTAAAGCCCTCGTGGAACAGGCAGGATTTGAGTAAAACGACTTTAAAAACACAAACGGTTGATTGGATTAAGTGATAAGCGGTTTGTTCCAGCTTAAGTAAGGTCTTGAGTTCGAGTCATTGTGTATGCAGTAGTCACTGTTGGGAGACTCACCCACCATTTCCAGGTGCGCGATGTGGGTCGTGTTTGGATTAATCGGGATGAAGCTCCGGAAACCGGACGGGAAACAAAAAAAACAACTTTAAAAACTGGTGTTGGTTCTACTGAGAAAAGGCTTTAACTATCTAAACATGATGCTTTGATTTCAACCGTGTTTATGCAAAACAACGGTTTTATAATAACCAATATATATTAAAAAGAAAGAGTAAAAGGACTTTAAAAAATGCAGAAAATATGACTGGTTAGTTTTTTTTAAATATTTTTAGTTAAGAAATGCTCCAAGGTGAGTTAATTATAATGTTGTTTATTTTATTTTTTATAAATTATTATTTCGCTATTGATGATTGATTTTTTAAAAAATTTAAGAAATTAAAGCAAACACTTTAGTATCTGTATTGAAGGTTTGTAATTATTTTGTTAGGCATAATCATTTGTCCATCTTTCTATTTTATTTTAGTGATACTTGTACTTGCATCCATTCTGGCAACAAAAAAAAAATGATACTTTCATCAAATACAATCATGAAGTGAAAATTTATTATTAAAGTAGAATATTATATGGTAAACAATACAATAGAAAATGGCATTTCAAATAGCCTCAACCTCAAGTTTTGCCTGCTTAGTGGAAAAACTACCACCTTATTTTATAATATAAAAGTTCATTGATATTTTATAAAAAATTAAGAAAGTTAAATATATTATTTAAAAGTATTTACTTAGATAGAATTACATTCAAGTTCCATGAAAGATAAATTATTATAATCAGATTCTTAAAAAACATTAAATTGATATGAAGTTACAATGGATCTATGTGTCATTAATTGAGATTGAGAAAAAAAAAAAGTTTGCCCCGACTTATCATTAGCAGCATATTGATTTATTAATTGAAACGTCATGACTTGTCTGTGATAGCATCACAACTTATCACACACTGACTTGTCAATTGTGGTAACCTGATCTGTCATTAGTGTCATGTTAACTTGTTAATAGAGGTAATTTAACTTATTATTGGGGGCATTATAACTTATATTGTTATTAACAGTACATTAACTTGTCAATTGACAAGTGAAGGTAAATCTGTCTTTTCATAATTCCAAGTTTTCAATTGATTTTTTTTTGCTCAAACAATTTCAATTAATCACATATAAGTCATTTGGTACTTCATATCGATTTAATGATCTTTTGGGATCTGATCATGAAATTTGTATTCCTGGAACATTAGTGTAATTTTCCTAATTTATTTATGTGTATTGTTAGATTATATATCTGTTTGTGAATTAAACAAATTAGTTTTAAAAAAATAAATCCTTTTAAGTACCACCTTCAATCCTTAATATAAGAATCAATTAATTTTTTAAGAAATTAATGAAACAACGTTCATTACATCAAATCATTTATATTTATAATTTTTTTCAAACTAATTTATTTAATTTATAAATTTATATATAATACAGTGATATACATAAATAAATTATACATAAATAAATTAATGTTTTATTAATATTAATTAATAACGAGTCTGCTAAGCCAGCAAATGAATGATTAATGATTAACACAAAAGTAAGTTTTTTACTCAAATTTTAAAAGAAAACTTCCTCGACTTATTATACAGTCCATTCGTGTTCATCCTTAAAAACAAAAGTGTAATCTTGATGTTTGGGGTTCAATCAAATGCAATTTCCACTTTATGTAGACCGTAAATCACGTTGAAAAAGTAGTTTATACGTCTAATCCAAATGTGCACTTAATACATGTAGAGCTGATATGCAGATGGCCATAAAAAGTCATTGTTCTTGCCATCAAGGAAACCTATATTCGAATTTTCATCTAGTTAGGTAAATGCTGTGATAAAATAAATTAACCAATCTGAGAATTGTCAATAACCTTTTAATGTTGTGTATCTACATAGAGGGCAACTTTTTATTGAAGAATTGAAATTATAATTTTTAATGTCTTTGTTATATGCTTCAAGGAAAAATCCATCCCATTTTAAATTTGATGCCTTTAACGTGCGTTTGACAAACTAATGTATTTTAATGCTTTCAAATTCCTTCACCTTGTAGGGTGCATAACATCAATCTCTTTGTAATTCATTTTTATTATCTGAAGGATTGTAAGAAATTAGAAAAGAATAATCATAAATAGCATGGTGAATTTATATTTAGATTGTGATGAAACTTCATCCCTGCAGGGGATTGGAAAGCTTTGCTGTAAGCTCTTAGATTTGAAGGATGCTGTGGAGAACTTATGTCGCAATATGCACTCAAAGTTCCTGGCTTTCTTGAGGTGATATATATTATCTTCGTTACATTTTTCTGAATCTCTTCCATCCATTCTTTCATATTATGGAAGCCTGATAGAAAGATGAGTCACAAGCTCTTACTCTTTTTTTTTTTTTTTTTCTTTTTTGAACTTTCTTTAGTTTTGTCAAGAAATAATCATTCTAAAAGCTCAATGATACATGTGTGAAAGGGCAGACAGGGAATCTGCAGTTAAAGTAGGGGTTTTAGTAAGGAATCTTTCTATTAGCATTCGAGTTCGACACAAGAATTTTGATGACAAATTAATTGGCATCCATCATACAAAATCCCAGTAGACTTCAGATACACTAGAAGGTTGAGGAATGCTCTTATTTATTTATAACTTTAATTTGCATACATCACACCAAATCCCTTTAGACTTGAGATACACTAGAAGGTTGAGGAATGCTCTTACTTATTTATATCTTTAATTTGTATCCA
>JANTPZ010094583.1:0-18629 GCA_025593235.1 Vachellia pachyceras
TATGCCCAGGTGGCTTTCGACAGTGCTGGCAGGCAGGTCTACTATGCAGCCGCGACATCGGCTCCGCCAGCAAGTGGTGTGGTGCCACCATACCAGGTGGTGACAACTGGAACTGATGGCAGACAGCAAGGTGGTGGGCCTTTGAATCAAGAGGGTAAGATTGCTGGCAAAGTTTCTTCTGCTGTGTGATTGAGATACTGAATAGGAGTTACTTTGATTTTCATTATGACACCGGGATTAAATAAGGTGAAACTTCAATAGGTTGTGATGAATGTTCTTTTTCTTTTTCCTGGTACTTTTTCTCTGGCGTTGGTATGAACATTGTTTGCTGTGCATAGTTGAAGGGACCAAGGCATTGTTTAAGAGTGTAAATCTTTATTACCTTTTGTATTAGTTTATTGCTTTTTCGAGCAGCTGTCTCCATTGAACCATTATTCTTGCTGTGTAATCAGGCTATGGTGCCGTGTTTCATGTTTACTATCATTTAGGTTGCTCCATTGCTTTAGCTATAAAACGAACGAAGGCAGGAACATAACCCTAAAATCTGGACAGGCCAGTGTTCATGACACAAATGGTGAAAAAAATTCCTTGGTTTGTCTTCCATAGTGATGCAACGAAGCGAAACCGAGTGTTTCAATTCGCATTCTGCGAACACCTATTCTCTGTACACCTACCTGCGTTCTATAGTCAATTTCCAGTTTCTCGTTAATTATGCAGAACTTTGAGCGATCCGACAAAAAATTACAGGGGGAACGACGTAGGTTACATTGATTAAAATAAGCATTCAGCATTCAATTCAAAGTTTATTCATTATAAAACGCGCCAAAGGTACATGGAAATGTGAACTTATTTTGGATTTAATACCAAAGCATGGTGCCTACTCGAGTTTATTGATATTTAATAAACATATATGGAAACCATGGGTTGGATGAAATGTTACCAAACATGTGAAAATTTTAAAAAAGTGCTTCTTGATCTAAAACCATGGTTTAGGTCGCTAAATCCTAATTTGAAAAGGCTTCACCATTTTCCAATTTTTTGTCCTTTTCTTTGGTCGTTTAAGTGATCATCGTTGCTCTACCCCCTTCCTTCTTTGTCTTTACATTTCCTTTTCCTCATTTTTTAGACTCCTTTACTACTGAATGATAAAAAAAAAATGACATGAATACAATTTTTAGTGACACAATGACCTGAACAGTACATGTGCTTCATGCCCCATTTGGTACAAAACAGATTTTGATGGAAGTGGAAGTGGAAGCGAAAATGGAACTAGAAATGGGTTCTAAGTGTTTGACATGACCATGGAAGTATAATATAAATTTTAATTCAAATATTAATTTTAATATGAAAATACTAAAATACCTCACGATTGCCTGCCTCCATCGCTCATCTCCTAGATCCATCACCCACCTCCGTTGCAGATCTAAGACCAAATCTGCCTTTCGCTGGAGGTTGCTCAACAGAGGTAAGAACGAAAGGGGAGGCTCCATCGCGTGCCGTTGCCTCGCTGCCCACCGTCGCGACATGTGGCTTTAGGAAGAAGGGGAAAGGGTAAAAGGATAGGAACCTAATTTCATGGAATTGGAACTGAGTCTCATGGGAGAGGTTGAAACTCAATTCCATCATTTTTAGGTTTAATGAAAGTTGATTCAATGATGTCAAATCTATGTTTTAAGAAGAGAAACCAAACAAGTTTAGAGTTATTCATTTATCCCGTGAGTTTCTAAATAGAGTAGGAGTTTACATTCAGTTATGTAAAAAATTCATGCTCATGTTAATCTTTGATATCACATTTGATTCTTCCTCCTAAAACTCAGAGTTTGAACTGGCGAAGAATATAACCTTGTCTCCTTTGCTGACTCGAATTCACGAGAGGTCCACGTCTCTGATGACTGTGTTTGTTGATTCTGACCCTGGTCACTCATTTCAGGCAATAGGGGAACAAATATTCGGATCGACGACCACGTCCCTTCTCAGTGTTCACTTTTTCTATTTTCCACCCTCAGCTGCTGTAAACGACAATGGAGCCGGAATCGCATACACAGATCCAAACGCAAACACAAGCGAACAAGCCGTACTCCAGAAAACAGTCGGTCAAGAAAGACAAGTTATCTCCGGAGGACTACCTCGATTTCCTTCACTCCATCCAAACGGTTGATCTCAACGTGTGTGTGTGTTTGGGAATCTGTTGGGAGAAAGAAGTTTACAGATTTTGAGAAGAATTTATGAAATTCAAGAAGAATTTACAGATTTCGAGATGGTTTTTACAGATTTTAAAATGATTTTATCTTGACTTACGTGCACCATTAAAAATAAAGAGTTCCCAAACAAACACAATATATAAACCTTCTCAATCAGTTTTCCTTTTCCTCTTATCTATTTACCATCATTCAATGATTCATTAATTCCTTGTCTATTTCCGAGTTCGATTTGAAATCCACGACCATTCATTCCTTTCGCTGATCATCTATATCCTCGGCTTCAGGAAACTCCACAGACAAACCAAGGTTATACAACTTCTCTTTTGCACATATGCTGGTTTTGAGTCTTTGTTTGGCTACCGAGAAAAGTAATTGCAATGAAGGAAATGTTAGTGGTTTTCTGCTTACTCTACTACTTTTCAAGAAATTCAAACTTTCGATTATTGGGTTTCAAATTGATTTCACAAAAAGTGTTGGTGGATGCTGTGAATGCGATTGATCTAATGGATTTGCCGAGATCCACACTCAGCCAGATTGTGTCTGCGTCTGCAACCCTCGCATTGGAGGACGTAAACGAACTAGGCTGGCAAGTGTGCTGTGTTACCTCCGTTTACACCCTCAGTTCTTGCACATAGAAGAAGAATTTTTTTTTTTTTGGAAATCTGACCTGAAAAATAAAAGTGACGTCGATGGCACTGAACAAGTCCTGCCAGCAAAATTTATCAACAAAATTTAACCATTTGACTATTCAATAACTGAATTGCTATGAGATAAAACTTTCCAAATATTTTTAAGATAAAAAAATTCCAGGTGAATATTCACCAAAACCTCTGAATAAAAATCACCTATAATGCCCCGTTTGGTATGCGGAACTGATTTTGATAGAATTTAAAGTATAACTGGAAGTGGAAGTGAGATTAAAAGTGTGTTTGGTATATTGGAAGAAATGTGGTATTATTTTAATTTAATATTTATATTTATAATGTAAAAAGATTAATATACCTTTCTGAAAAAAATATTCATTTGAAAAAGCAACGAAGTGGAGCTTCGACCTCGCCGCCTCCACCATTGCCGTCGACCTCACCGCATCCACCATGCTCAGCCATGGAAGTGGAGCTCAGAAAATCTTCTACACTCAAATCATCCAGATCGTGTCCAGTCGCCCGTTGCCGTCACAGATCTTGTCTAGATCGTTCGTTGCCGTCATAGATCTCCTCCATTGCCGTCACAGATCGCCTCCGTTGCCGTCATAGACCTTGTCCAAATCGCGTCCAAATCATCCATTGCTAAAGCCGTTCGTCATCTTCTATGCCATCACAGATCACGTCACAGGAGACAAAGCCATTCATCGTTGCCTTCCATGCCGTCATCATCATTGTTGCCGTTGCTGTCTTCTTCGCTGCTGCCGCCGTCGACATCAGCTCACTGGAGTCACTGACGCAGCCACTGTGCATCTCTTGGTTGAGGACTGAAGGGTACAATGGTCATGATATTAATTCTCAGGAACTGGAAGTCAATTCCTAGGGTTCTGACGGAACCCACTTCCACCATTTTTTATGGAAGCGAGTTCCATGAAGAAATGAGTTCTATGGCACCAAACAACCCAAGACTTTGATTCTAATTCCAGTTCCAATGTATCAAACTGGGTGTTAACCTTTTTTTTTTCCATTACAAAATCAATGTAGCAAGGGTGCTTGGAGAGTGGACACTACTTTTGCTGTCCATAAAAATTAGCTCTTGAAAGTTCATATACAAAAAAATCCATGAAGAAAGCGTAAATAGAAGTTGATGGCGATCAAAGTTCAAACAGAGGTAGCCCCAAATTGAGTGTGTGTTTGGGAACTCCGTTAGGAGAATGGAGTTTACAGATTCCGAGGCATTTTGTGAATTTTGATATGGTTTTACGGATTTCAAGATGGTTTTTATGGATTTCGAGATGGTTTTTACAAATTTTAAGATGGTTTTTATCTTAGCAAGCGTGCCCGTTGAGGAAAATGGCTTTTCAAACAAGCACTGAGTTGCCCAGCAATCAAACTATTACCTTGTAAATTGACTTGATTGATATCAAATGTTCAAAAATATCAGGTGAAGCACGCTTCATTTTATTCTTCTTCTGATTTCTATTTTCTTCCACTGCAAACCCAGCCAATATGTGGTCATTTCATTTGTCCTAATCCAATATCAGTTCCCCAGCTTAGCTTCTTCTTACCTTTTTTTTTAGTGATGAGAGAACATTTCATCCTCCGGTATCCTAAATCCTTTCGAATCCGAACTAATTCGGGGTTGCCCTGAATGCGCTGGAACTTCCCAAACCACTTCTTCTTCTCGCCTTTTTTATGAGACTTGCCAAAACACTTCCCAGCTGGCCTTCATTTTTCAATTCTAAATCTTTCCCATCCAAGTCAACAACGAATATAAATTAATTAAATAGTAATTGGAATTGAGATTTGCAACAATCTTTAGCGGTGGAGTTTTTGGCTGTGAGTGTGCGGTTTCACTGGAGTGAGAAAAGCAGAGAGAGAGAGAGAGAGGCAGCCATGGTAGTGAGGAAGGCGGGGAAGTACGAAATCGGGAGGACAATTGGGGAGGGAACCTTCGCCAAGGTGAAGTTCGCTCAGAACACAGAGACCGGCGAGAGTGTCGCTATGAAAGTGCTGGACCGTAGCACCATCATCAAGCATAAGATGGTCGACCAGGCAAGTGTAAAATTCCCAATTTTTCCTGCTGGTGAAGATCCATTTATCAGACAATCGAGCCTCTACTTGTTCAAATCGCGCTTCTTGTCGGGGAAATGCGTGAAATTAGTGGACAGAAGCGTTGTAATCTTGGAAAACGGCACTTGTTTGCTCTATTGTAGCTGCGAAGGCTTCGCTGATTTCAAATATATTGATTTCTTTGAATCTCCCTTCTTCTTCGGTTCTTTTTTATTGAAGTTGTGATTTCCCCAGCTTCCTCATTTCGTAGGTGAAACGGCTTCCCCTAGTTGACCCTTTAGAGCCAGGAGTTAACTATTTGCATTGCTGAACCAGATATATATAGACCCAGTACGCTTAGGAAAGCTTGTGTGTTGAGCACTTTTCATAAATTCAACATGACTGTTGTCCTTATCAGTGATAAATTATATCTATAAACTTAAATGCAGTTATTGCAAGACTAGTGAGAGTTTTAGCCACGGTAACACTGACTGAGCTAAGCGGGCCTTCCAATAAGTGACTTTAAGAAGGTGTTTTGTTTGGTATCTTGGTGCCATTTATTTACGGATATGCGAGTTTAACATACCAGGCTTGATATACATGGGTATCTGAAGATCTCTCTTTTCGTTTCAACATAACATTAATAATCAAAGTAAGGCCACAATTGGGAGTTTATTAAAGTCGGTAAAGCTTTTTACTCACATACCTTCTGGAGTTATGAAATAAAATTTCTCATATTAGGTTGTTGTCTTCTTCTCTAGCACCAAAGAGGAATTCTAACACACAATTGAATTCAAGGGAAAGAATAGAGAGGTCCTAATCTGCCTAGTAGTGTTTAGATGTTGATGTTGTAATCTTGTAACTGTTCAAATTCATCTAATCTTTCAGATTTCTAAAAACCCAAAACAATTTAGTCATTCTATTTCCATTTGTATTCAATTTTTCTCTATCATGCAGATCAAGAAGGAGATTTCTATTATGAAGCTAGTTCGACATCCATATGTTGTTCGTTTACATGAGGTATGTGATATTTTGTGTAAAATCATTTTTTATATGATGGCCACTAGGTCCTGCTTGGTTTTTGTTTTCAAACAAATGATTTGTTCACCAAATCATGATTAGCAATGAAGTTTGCGATATGGTATTTAGCAAATTTTCTGGAATTTTTTTTCAGGTAAATACAAGTGAGATTGAATTTATAGAATTTCTTTCCATGTTTTCTTTGAAAGAGGAATGGTGTTGGAAAACTTATTTCATAATTTGCACCGGATTGCTGTAACTTTATCTCCCTTATTCCTTGTTGTTCCTTATAAATGTTTTGAAAGAAGAGCTTGAAAGACTTGAGATTAGTTCTGAAATCGATTATTAAGATGTTCTTCTTGTTGATTGTCATCACTAACAAGTGCTTCCTTCTTTGTAAATTATGATTTTTTTCAGGTTCTAGCAAGTCGTACTAAGATTTATATCATATTGGAGTTCATTACAGGTGGTGAATTGTTCGATAAAATTGTGAGTA
The DNA here is from genome assembly GCA_025593235.1 of Vachellia pachyceras. NCBI lineage: Eukaryota > Viridiplantae > Streptophyta > Magnoliopsida > Fabales > Fabaceae > Vachellia > Vachellia pachyceras. Next base: position 6,411 of record JANTPZ010094583.1, read on the forward strand.
GCTCAAGATGGACCTAGGATTTTGTAGCGTTTTCTGATTCTTATCATTTACTATTTCTTTAAGATCTTTATAGTAAAAGTCAAAATGGATGTGCAGCTACACCATGGCCGTCTTGGTGAAGCTGAAGCTAGAAGATACTTCCAACAGCTTATTGATGGTGTAGATTATTGCCACAGTAAGGGAGTCTATCACAGAGATTTAAAGGTTTGCATGGACTGGGATCTGGGAAGCTGCCATTTATTCGTGTGAATTGTGATCTTCTATTGATTGTTAATTTTCCTCTCTGCAGCCTGAAAATTTATTGCTAGATTCTCTCGGAAATATAAAGATTTCAGATTTTGGTTTGAGTGCATTGCCAGAACAGGTGAGATTTTCAAAGATAGATTTGAAATTTGACTGACTTGCTGATGAAATGATATTAAATGGTTTGATTCCTGATGAATATTTATAGGGGGTTAGTATCCTTCGGACAACTTGTGGGACTCCAAACTATGTAGCCCCTGAGGTGAATTTGAAGTTGGATCTGAGCTGGTTTAAATTTGACCTGATGTCACTACAGGTAGTTACTAATTTTACGCTTCATTCTCTATTTGGCATGCATCATTTTCACCCTAGGTACTTAGTCACAAGGGTTACAATGGAGCAGCAGCGGATGTTTGGTCCTGTGGGGTTATTCTCTATGTTCTAATAGCTGGATATCTTCCCTTTGATGAGATGGATCTAACTACCTTATACAGTAAGTCATGAACCTAAACATCTCAATTATATACTATTAATGTCCACACACACAAACACACAAAGATTTGATCTCCAGGTGTTTTACATACACGCGTGTGTGTGTCTGTAAAGAATCTTGCATGATCTATCAGCCTTTTTCCTAAAATAATGATGTGTCAAATTTTAATATTTCATAGAATGCAAAGTTCATTGGTAATCTTTTGCATATACTGAGAGGTGATGGCTTAGTTCCTGAAGTTTCTCATGGTGAACATTGCTCCTTATACTGTGTTTTTGTTAGAATGAAATTTAGATTATTATTAACGCTATGGTCCTTTTCTTTGACTCTTGCAGATTGAGAATGCAGAGTTTTCATGCCCTTCATGGTTTCCTGTGGGACCAAAAGCATTAATACATAGAATTTTGGACCCAAATCCTGAACCATAAGTTTGGCTTAAGAATTTTATGCGCCAATATTCATGATCTCCTATATAAGGCATCTTGAGAGCCTGAAAATTATCATAAGGTATCTAAGAAATGTAACAGTATTACTTATTTAATGAATGAATTCAATACCTTGATAGCATTTATTAAGGTTCTGGTTGTTTTTGATAAGCCTCCTTTCCTCTTTGTCCCCATTGTGTGCATGTGTGCTTGCAGCGAATGACCATTGAACAGATAAGAAATGATGAGTGGTTTCAGAAGAACTATGTTCCTGTCAATCTTCTTGAGTATGAAGATGTGAATCTGGATGATGTAAATGCAGCTTTTGATGATGAGGTCAGTATGACTTTTAAATTCTGCATCTTGCTGAGCCGAATTGTACTGGAATCCTGATTTGGGCTAGGTCTGATGAATCCATCAAGTTTTATACCTTTGGAATGCATTATTTACATTATGCATTCTTGTCCTCCTCGCCAATATATTTTCTCTGTTTGTTATGGAAAAGTAATTATTTATTACCATATTAAAGATTTTTTGGGTTGTCTAATGTCTGGAAATTAATTGCTGGATGCATCAACATAAGTGTGCTTATGAAAGATCAAGGAGTATAAAGTGAATTTTAAGGCCTCTTTTTCTTCAATTAAGAAGGCTGGATTCCTTTTAGCTAGCACAGCCATGTGGCGATTACTTTCTCAGTTTTGATGACACGGTGATTGGTTTGTCATTGAAGGATCACAGGGTTAATCAACGTTGTGAGAATGAAGACGGAGGTCCATTAATGCTTAATGCATTTGACTTGATAATTCTATCTCAAGGTTTAAATCTTGCAACAATCTTTGATCGGGGATGGGTAATCATCTGTATTCTTTTTTGTCTTCTAATAGTTTAGTAATCATATCCAATTACCTTCAAAATTCAAATAGACAAACATAAGTCCATATAAATATTGTATGAGGTTGAACTTCACTTTTTATTATTTTGTGATCTTGTACTAAGCAAATAGCCAATAGGCTTGCTGTGATAAAATATATCATCACACCTTATTACTCTGTCATTTTAACTCAAGGTTTGAGGCTCTAAATATTTGTCATCTATGGTTCAGTTGTGATGTTTGTTTTCCAAATATCTTTACAGGATTCCATGAAGTACCAAACACGCTTTATCTCTCAAAAGCCAGCAAAGGTGGTTTTATCAAGCATGGAAGTTGTGGCTCAATCAATGGGATTTAAGACACATATTCGCAACTATAAGGTTGGTCTCCTGTAATATGCTTAGTAGATTGTTTTACCTCTTTTCCGCACTCACACGGCCTCATCCTTCAACTAATGTTGCTCCGGAATTTTTTCCCCTTTCTTCCCTTTGCCTCGCAAACTTCCATCATAATCTATATCTCAACTGGAGAATAATTTTGCTTAAAGTTCTTCTTATAAATTGGGAGGAATATTGGCATGAATTTTCAGATGAGAGTAGAGGGTGTTGCAGCAAATAAAACTTTTTTCTCAGTCATCCTGGAAGTAAGTTTCTTTCCCTATGCTAACTTACCTAACACCGATTCACCACTTGGCTAATTATTTATTCCTTTCTTTTCCTTTTTGTCTGAAGATTTTTGAAGTTGCCCCGTCATTCTTCATGGTGGACATTCAAAAGGCAGCTGGAGACGCAGGTGAATACCTCAAGGTCAGTTTTTCTGAGAAATGCTTTTATGTTTGACCTGCCTTCTCCGCATCCCCCAGTTTCCTGGATTTTAATTTCATGACCAGAGTTACCTCCCCTGTTGCAGTTTTACAAGAACTTCTGTAGCAATCTTGATGATATCATCTGGAAACCGCCTCATGAAGAAAGAAAATCTAGGAGCACTAGCAATAAAAGTAGAGGGCGATCCTTTCACTTCATGTGATATCTTTTTCTCTCATTCAGTTGGAGAAGTGAGGGGCAAAATGTAGTTTGACATATAGATATATAGACGGGCCTTGCAAAGCTAGGTTAAAGCTGGCTTGTCTTTTAAACTCCACCGCCTCCTTATCTTTAACCCACGCCATGCTTTGCGATCTCATATAGAAAGATGAAATTCAAATCCCAAAGAGAAACTGGTAGAAGAGAAAATACTGGGGGTGTTTGGCAAAACTTTTGAACACCCCAAAAGTACATTCAACAGTGTTTTTCCGTAAAATAAAATAATCTCCTTCACACATTTATCTCGTAAATAGTAAAAGTACTTCTCCACCGCTTTCCCAAACGGACCCACTTTATAATGAGCATAATTATACCTCTGTTTTCTGTATATCCATTCATGTCAGATTTAGTTTATCCTGTAGTGTTTTACATGTTGATTACCAATTGATATGTATGGAAGTTACTTTCTGCCACCGGAATAGGGAACTGCACAAGTTCCGTCAGTTGTAATTTTCGTTGGGGGTGCTTTGTTGATTTTGAATAGAAATAAAAGCAAGGGACTGGAGTTCGGTGAATGCCTAAATTAAGCTATTTTTCTACATGTTTGCTGTTTATATGATTTTTCATATATGTGCGTCTGTGTTTTTCTTTCTTTATAATTGAATTTTAGTCTTGTATCGTTTAGAATCTTGCTTGGGTACCGATAGAAGGCAAGTATTTTTTTGGACGTGAGATGGCAAGATTTCATTGCATTAAGAAAACTATACAAGCCAACGATTTACACAAGAAATTTAAAAGTGGAAAAGTTCTTTATCGTATGGATTAACCATGTGAGATAGTATGCTATCTATCGTGTATTTTTCAATTGTAAAGATTCAATGGTTTTTAACCTCCTATAATTTCCAAAATGTTATGCAAGTGCTTTAGCAGATTGTTCAAGAATCCTTTTTTAAAACACTCTCAAACATTAGCCTACTCAAACTATGACAGATACGCTTTTTTGTTTTTAAAGAAAGAGCAGTAGCACACTATTTCAAGATAAACGTAAACTTGATGTGTGAGCTGCGACTTTAGCAGCATAGAGTCGTGTGTTACTATTAAGTACAAAGAAGTATAAAAAAAGCGACTCGCTTTACATGGGTCAGCCCTTTATAGCCAGTACAGGGGTTTAGAACTGGCTCTTTAAGGACATATCAGACAAATCCTCCGAAATCCCCACAAGAGCATTGACCATTGACAAACTTATGAAGTCGCTTGCTATCTCGAACGACGATTTCTCTACCAGTCAGTTTTGAGACGTACTTAATAAAGTTGTGACAATCCCTGCACATTATTGTACTCTTGATGACTCTTACCGGTGATGGATGTGGCAAGTTCTCCAACCCATATGCAATGGCCAGCTTCTCGCTGTGATAAATAGCATCTGCCCTTGGGGCTGATAATGCCTTTCCCTCTTCCTCTTCCTCGCTTAATTCCATGTTTTCTACTGACTTGTATCCAAGGTCTTTGGCTTTAGCAATCAAATCCTCCAGCGATTGATACACTGGAGAGCTCTGTGGATGTCCCTTGTCATTTGGCTTGAAGGAATAGACCTTATCTTTGATAAAAATTCTGCTCAAATCCTTTAATTTACCAACTTTCTCTTCTTTCATTATCTTTCTCACCCTTGAAACATCCTTATATCGCCCGGCAGAGATGTACATGTTCAACAATAAAACGTATGTCTCAGTATCTTTCGGTCTGAGATTAAGTAATTGTTCGGCAGCATAGAACGCCAACTCTAAATTTCCATGGCTTCGACAACCTGCGATCAAATTAGACCAAATAAACTCGCTGGGCTCGAAGCCCACTTTCTTAATGAAATTCAAAGCTTCCTCTAGCCGACCCAACCTCACATACATGTCAATCAAACAACCATAATGGTCCATCACTGGTTTTATTTTATATTCTTTCTGCATAATCTCAAAGTATCTGAGTGCTTCATTGACCAAGCCAGCATGGCTACACGCAGATAGAACACCAACAAAAGTGATCTCGTTCGGTCTAACCCCTGCTAATCTCATATCCTCAAAAAGATCAAGTGCTTGCTGAGACCTACCATGCTGTGAATAACCTGTAATCATGGATGTCCAAGATATCATGGTTCTAGTAGACATCTCTAGAAATGCCTTGCTTGCCCTCTCAATGCTTCCGCATTTATTGTACATGTTAATTAGTGAAGTACCAACGACAACATCGGACAAGAACCCAGTTTTGATAGCCTGGGCATGAATTTGTTCCCCCTGTTCTAAAGCCACCAATCTACTACAGACACTCAAGACACTTGAAAAGGTAAATAGATCAGGTTTCATGCCGGATCGATTTAACTTCAAGAAGAGATTAAGTGCTTCACTTCCACTCCGATATACTGAAAAATCATCCTTTGCGAGTTCCATCATTTGTGAATGTCCAGCAATCATGGCATTCCATGAAACCAAGCTGGCACTTTCCGTTCTATTAAATAGCCTCTGAGCCTCGTCAATCCAACCACTTTTGAGATATAAATACGTTAGAGAATTCCTAATGCGTAAGTTTGTATCATAGCCGAATTTAGTACTAAGTGAATGAACTTGTGTCCCAATTTCTAATGAGAGAATTTCACAACATAGGCCCAACACACTAGATAAAGTAAACTCGTTAGGCTGGATGTTCTCAGAAAGCATCTCAACAAAAATTCTTAAACCCATTGTAGCTTTCCCGTTGTCACCGCAGGCAGAAATAGCTGCAGTCCATGAAATAACATTTTGATCCTTGATTCTTTTAAATGCTCGCAAAGCATAATCCAATCTGCCACATTTGGAGTATAAGCTACAGAGGGCATTGCCAATGCTTGTGTCAGAGTCGATATCATATTTGATTATGAAAGCATGGAACTGATCCCCTAACATGACAGAGTTTAAGCACGTACAAGCATTGAGAGCTATAGCAAGAGAGTAATTTGAAGGATAAGATCCCGCGTCCAGCATTTCTTGGAATACTCGAACGGCATTCTTTGGCTGCGAATTCTGCACATAACCCGCCATTAATGTGGTCCATGAAATAACATTTCTTCTGGGCATATTGTCAAACACCTTGCGAGCACTCTCTATGTTCTTACATTTAGCATAAACATTGACGAGAAACGCCATGACGAATACATCTTCGTGGGTACCAGTTTTCACGATGTGGCTATGAACAATTTGTGCATCTGAAACAGAACCCGTGTCCAAGCATTGTTGCAACAAGGGAGCATAGAAAGATGTGTCCACCTCCCTGCCCTCTTTTATCGCCGAAAGAGCTTCTCGGAAGTCCAGATACCTTGTTTCTAAACTTCCATCTAAATGCGTAAATCGGTGACTTTTCTGGAAAGAAATGCTTGGGCTCTGTAATAATCAAGTTTCCAGTTAACGTAAATAAACGAATACAAATGCAGAATTGTAGCTAATAAAGAGAGTGAGCAAGAGTCGCGGCGACCATATATGATTTCCAATGTAATCAAATTGTATATACATGTAACACACTGAAGAACCAATGCAAGTACATCGAAAAATTCATTCAGAGAGATAAGAGAAAATTAGTGGGAGGAAGGGAGGGGGAGATAGCTTACCTTTTCGCCGGGAAGGAAACTTGCAGAGGATTTTCTGAAATCAGGTTCACGCTTGGGGGTTGCAGTGATAGCAACCGAAGAAGGCAGAGAAGCCATGAAGGAAAAATGCAGTGATAGCAGAGTCGATAATAGTAACTAGCTACATGATTGGGTTAGTAGTGCCGTGGCCAAACAATTTCTTGTGCTTGGATGTAATTGTTGAGGACGAGGGAAGGGATAACAGGTGTCGACCAATCATCTCATCGAGATCGAGTGTATGCTTTTGCTTTTTTTAAAAATAAGTTATTTTTACAATTTCAAGTAACTTAATGCCCATTTTTTCGGACGAGGAAGTGTTTTTTAAATTGGAAGTGTAAGTAAAATTGAAATTGACGTTAAAAATATGTTTAGTATTTTTGTTGAGGGCAAGGGAAGGGATATCAAGTGTCACCAATCATGTCATCAAGATAGAGTGTATACTTTCATTTTTTTAAAAAAATAAGTTCATTTTTGTAACTTTAAGTAACTTAACGCCCGTTTGATACGAGAAAGTGATTTTAATGGTAAATGAAATTTTAACTAAGATTAAAAGTGTATTTAGTATACTTAAAGAAGTGTGGTATTATTTAATTTAAAAAGATTAATGCTATGTTTGGTATGTTGGAATTGAAAATGAAATTCATTTCCTATGTTTGATATGATGGAATTGGGCGGTGGAATTGGAACTGAAAATGGAATTCAAAATGGTTAGAAATGAATTCCATGATGTAACCCATGGAATTGTATTCAATTATATGAAATTGATTTTTTGACCCATCATTTTTTCCCTATATTTATATCTATTTTCATCTTCATGTCCATGTCCATCTCCATCTCTATTTTTATCAAAATTAATTTCAACTTACCAGACGAGCATATATCTAACCATCTCCATCCACCCAAATATCACCTCCACCTGTCACCAGTCGTTCCCCACCTTCATCAGGCTACATACATCTCCAGAACTGCAACGCCAAATCAAAATCCAAGATTGCTGCAAAGTAATCGAGAAGAAGTTTGAATAGTGAACACATACCAAAAATCGTAGACCTCCGTCGTGTCATCCTCCTTATAGAGGAAATCATACCTCACGTCGCCATCCATGAAACTGAGTTCTCATCAGGAACAAAAAATTAAGTTCCATCAATTTTGATGGACGTGGATTCAAGGACACTAGACATCCAAATCTTGTATTTTACTTCCACTTCCCACTCCTTACCTCCATACCACCAAACGAGACATAAGTTCTATCACAAAAAAATATGTATGTGTGCGCGAGTTTCAAGATGGCGAGAAAATATGCTATAATCTATAATTTATATTAGTTAATACAATCTTCAGTACCTTAAGTTTGTCTTTACTTTAATTTCATTTTTTAAAATTTAAAATTAATAGGTTTAATGCTTCAATTTTCATTTTATTTAAAATACTAATCCTTATAATCGAATAAAAAATCTGAACTATTTTACCTTTTAAGGATTAAAATTAGTGATTTTAGAGACTTAGTAGATTAGAACAAAAATTAGAGTAAACTTAAGAGACTAAAAAATTGTATTTACTAATCAATGTTTCCAATAACTAGCCAATGCTCTCTCGTGTGATGCACAGGGAGCTTATTCTACTTCCACATCTTATTTATTCTGCTACATATAAATCATTTCTATTGCCATTGGGAATAAAGAACGGAAAGGAGGAGCTGGAACATATTGGTATTCAACATAATCAGGGAGGTTCAGCCCACTGAGAAGCAGTTGGAGTCCTAAATGCAGCAAAAATCTTTCCTAATTGATCAATATCACTTGAACCGTATCAAGATTAAGAAAATATGAGAAAACTGGTTAAAAATTTCAAAAGATGAATGATTGATTATTAGCGCATGAAGAAGCACAAAAATAAAATCAGCCCACTCAACAAACTACATCATCAAAGCACAGATTCTTTAAAAAAATAATTGAAACAAATGGCCAATATGATCAAACATGAGAGTTCCAGATTAGATGATATTAAATCAATTGTCAATAACATCAATATAACCAGCAGCTCTTTCAAATGGGAATATTAATGGTTTGACAAGGTTAAGAGCTTGTTTGGAAGTTAGTTTGAAACCTAGGCAAAACCTAGGTTTTGAAAAGTGATTTATATTTGGGAAGTTATAGCTTTTACGGATTCCGAGGCAAAAAAGGAAGAAAAAGTGGGTAGGAAAGAGGAAAGTAAGAAAGAGATAGAGAGAAAAAGTAAGAAAGAGAAAAGAGAAAAAAAGTAGTAAAAAGAGAGTATGAAAGAGAAAACCTGAAACCTAGATTTCAAAATTGAAACCAAACATGCTCTTAGTATATCTTTCTGTGGAAAATGGACAAATGATTACACTCAAAGATCCAAATCCATTATCTCAAGATAAATATTCAAACATATCAATTGATTCTGCCTAGTTGCTGAGAATCTTCCTTTACCTGCAAAAACTGTCGATGAAGCAGAAGTTCAACAAATATACAAGCTGCAGCCTTAACATCAACCCCTGACCTATCGCTAATAATCAAAGAAACCATAAAGAAAACTTAGCCCCTAGCCGAAGATGAGAGGGCCGCAGGCCAAGGACCTCAATCGCCGTAATCCTTTTACCGGAAGCTGCAAGGAAATAAACATCGTCACCGGCGGTATTAGAAAGAAAAGTCCTTCTAAACAGGAGCTAGGAGGTATTAAAAAGAAGACACCATTTTTCAAGTTCTATCAGTAACAATCTTACTGAGGTATGGTGCTCCGTCCATACTCACTTTCACATAAATGCCAGAAGTATCAGCCTCTTGCAAGATTTTCTTCCCGTAAGATCTGATTCGGTGGCCTCTCCACAATCTCAGCTGCGCTCTTGTATTTGGTGACGACTTCATAAGAAGAGAGATCCAGCCCCAAAATGCAGTTCCTTGGATTTGAAACCTTCGGTGTTCGGACGAAATCAGTGGGACGAAATGGAGAGAAGTGGTAGAAGGTGGTAATACGATGGTTTTCAAAATTAGTGTCGGAAGGGCAAGGATCCAGCTCTAAAGAAGAAAAGCTTCTGACTGCCATTGTCAAGCCTAAGGCAAGTCGTTTTCGCTTGTGAACAGTAACATGCGTGTAGAGTCGTTGTTGAGCCGTTTTCGGAGATGGCTTGGTGAAATGTTAAGCTTGACAATCATTAAAATGCCTGATCGACGAGTTGATCAAAGAAAAAAGCCTGATCGACAAAACGAGGTGCTTTCCTGATCATGAAATTGAATTCAAGAAATAACGCAGAACTCATGCGAGGCTCTGCACTTTATTTTTATCCTGTGCAAAGTATGGCGTCTTTCAAATTTTGTAATGTGTAATATATCGTGAGTAATGTACAGAATTGTTCATGCAATGCTACGTGATCAATTTCACATGTATTCCAGTTTGATAATTATATTGAGATTTCATGTTATTTGATAGTTTTTAAATAACACGTCTTAATATAAATTCTAGCCATGCTGATTAAGGGCCAGTTGATTGAGGATTATCGTAGCTGTTTTGACAGAATACATATATAATATTTGAAATTTTTAATGCATCTCTTGGGTGAGCTTAGATTCTCATTACAGTTTTTTTTAATATAATTCTGTTTTCTATTTCATATTCAAATTATTACTATAAAATTACAAGGACGTCGAATAGTGAAATTCATTTAATAAATTGATGGAGTAAAAAGTTGTCTACATACATACATACCTTATTATATATTTTACTTAGAGAGAATGTCAACTAAGGATTTCGTAAAAACGATAAGTATTGAATTAAAATTTAATAATTCAAAACTTATGTCATGGTGGGTTTTGATCTAATTACGTTGTTAGGAAGTGATTAATTAACATTTTCCCATGACCTAATAAGGGGACTGGATTAATATAATGAAGGGAAATAGGGAATATCTACACAAGAATTTTTCTTTTTCTGGATAAATTTGGAATGGTGCTACATAATTGTTGTAAATTGTGACTCGAAATAGGGGGCTTCCACTATTTATTAACCTTCTTATTTTCAGTAAATTCTTTTCTTAATTCGCATTAGAGATATGAGCTTTTCTGGCCAAAACAAAAAAGAAATATCCATAATCAGCTGAAACGGAAAATTTTGTAAATTAAGTGTTTAGATTAGATTTTTTAAGTGATTTTACACAATATAATGTAAATGTGTAAAAGAAATTTTACTTGAACTTACGTAAAAATGTTTTTTCAATTAATTCTAAGTGTTTAATAAACATCTAATCCTATAAGCGTAGTTGTGTATTTTCTTAACAGGTTAATTGGACCGACACAAGGTTACACGAAATCCTTGGCACATGTGTGAGACCCTTGTTTTGATGGTGATACTTAAAAGGGAAAATTATATACGCATGCATATATATAGAAATAGAATAACGTATTATGCTGGCCATTCAGATCATTTTTATTTAGGAAATTTACTATCAGGTCTCAGCAGGAAGAATTAATGAACAAAAGATCTCAAAGATAAACAAAATTATCATCAAGTCTCAGTAGTAGCTGGTTCGGTTGTCATTGACGGTTGGTGAGGTTGTTAACGACAACCGGACTAACTACTGCTGGGACCTGATGATAATTTTGCAAATCTTTAGAACCTTTTATTTATTAATTCTTCTATTTAAGACCTGATGATAAATTTCTTCTTTTCCTTCATCATTAGTCTCTAGTCTTTCTTTACTCTTTCATACATAATTTGTAAACATGAAATTTATCTCACATATTTACAGAAAATTGAGTAAAATCATTTTTTAAAAGTTAATTGAAACAATGAGGAGACCCGGGGGATCACACAGTCACGCACTTTTACAGTGAGAAGGGGTGGGACAAGGCCAGGGGGCCTGTCAGGGGCCTGCGGCCTGGCCTGTAAAAGGCCTGAACAGGCCAGGCTTTTACAGGCTCAGGCGCAGACCCAGGCCGCCTGCTTGGCCTGTTTGTAAAAACAGGCCAGGCCCAGGCCGATTATTTAGCCTGTTAGGCCTGACAGGCCGGCCTGAATATTTTTTTTTTAAATTCGTCCTATGCTGACACACGCACACCACGTGAAACATCCATGCGTCCGCACACACGAGTCGCTTAACCTCACGGCCTCACCAGTCACCACGCCTCACTTTACCTCGGTCAGCACAAGCACACAGCACAAGCCTCTCTCGCCCCCTTCCTTCGTCCAACGTTTGCCCTAGCCACTAGTCCAGGCCACCGGCCAGCCGCCGCTGCTTGCCTGCTTACGGAGTTCCAGTTCCAGGATCCAGTGCCTCTCTTAGCTCATTCTCTCATCTTCTCTCCTCATCGGAAGAGCTCAGTTCAGGTGTGCCTTTGATTCGCTCGACTTGATCCTTCGTGTTTTCTGCTAAGTTCACTGATTCGCTCTTGTTCTCTGCTCATCTTCCAGGTTCCAGCGCCTCTCTTCACTCAATCGCTCATTTTCTCTGCTCACCGAAAGCATTCAGGTGTGCTTTTTCGTACTTGGATTTTGGTTTTCGATCTCGT
>JANTPZ010094584.1:0-10810 GCA_025593235.1 Vachellia pachyceras
CCTGATCGATCCTGCGGGTTGGCGCGAGTGGGACGGCACCTTTGCTTTGAGCACGTTGTACTACGCCGAGTACAGCAACAGTGGGCCCGGAGCTGACACGAGCAACAGGGTGACGTGGCCGGGATACCACGTCATCAATGCCACGGATGCGGCCAATTTCACTGTGTCCAACTTCTTGGCGGGGGATGCTTGGCTGCCTCCCACCGGGGTTCCGTTCTCTGCCGGACTTGCCTCCTGATCGCCTCTCCGCTGTAGTAATAATAATAATAATAATAAGAGCAGCAGCAGCAGCATCATTTAAATTCATAGACAGTAAATTACGATCGGTTGTCGTCTTTATTTATCATTCCTGCTTCCAACACATAACTCATTGATGTAATATATTACCATCTCGGCTTCGTTGATTTAATAGTTTCTTGGACCGCACGATTCTCTGCATCGCATTTCAAACTTGAACTCAGTTTCCATTGGCTTTTCTTCTTTTGTCAGTTTCTGTGTGGATGCTGTGTTTCTGTAAAGCTTTTTTATTTCCATGATGATGATGTGGGTTCAGTAGAGAATCTACGATTGGGTCTTCTTGAATATCTATAAAAATTTGATATAACGATTGGGAATTCAAATTTTGATTTGTTACGTTGTGGGCAATTAACCCTTTCGGTTGGATCCAATGCGATGCGTTGATAAGGCTTTGAGTTTTCTTATCCCCTTTTTCAGCCAGCGTAATGGCCCAGCTTGCTCTCTGTATCATATTTAAGAGACTGGACCTCGTGAGAAATTCCAAAGGGTGCATGGGCCTATGAGAGTGTTCTTCCCTTGAGGTGCTGCATGATGGTATAAGAACCGGCTTTCATTACTTAATTTTGTGATGGCATCATGCAGAGAGGAGTAAGATATAAAAATTAATTAATAAAAAGATACCTATGTTCAGAAAAAACTAAAGAAATTAATTAAAGGCCATTCTTATAACCCCCGATCCATATTTCTCCGTTAATAATTAATAGCATCGTTTCGTTCATACACATTGTCATAATTGTATTATTCCCTTGGCCTTATTTCTGATATTTTTCCTTTTCATGGCGTGCATGACCTGCTGGGAGATGATCTTGCATTCATTTCTGATATATATAACTTGTTCTTAACAAGTTATATACATATTTCAATGTTTGTGTGTGGGTGTTGGCTTGTTTGACGGAACGTTTAGGAAAGCCAAACTTACTTTTAACAGTGTTTTTCCCCTAAAACAATATAATTTTCTTCACATATTTACCTTGGAATGCATTAAAATAATTTTCTATCTTATTTTCAAACAGTGGTGCATTATGTTTGTCTAACAGATGGGGTTTTCTTTTTGTTCTCTTTCGTTTTTTTTCCAAGAGAACTCTTGGAGAGTTAGATTCCAAAAACTAATGTCAAGTTAGTCCCTACAGAAACAAAAGTGCTGATACGAACAACAAATTTCAAACCCAGTCTTCTACGTACGGATCATGGCCGCGTCTGCCCAGGCAAGTTAATGTAATAATGCTGCTTACATTTCATGATATAATTAATTCAAAGGAAAGAAGGAACAGGATAACGTAGTCTGTAATCAAAAATATAATTTTCATTTTGATCTCAAACAAGAGGCGTGAGCATGAGCACCAGCTAGATATCCATTAGACCACCTGCTATAGATGAGATGATATATTGAAGGGAACTGTGCACATGTTTCTGTAAGCATCCACAGGGAAATTGCTAAGCCGGGAACTTTGCGTGGTTGTGATCAAAACTTGAATAGTCTTTTGAGCTTTTTTTTTTTCTACAGGCTGGACGCAGACGTTTATCTTTTTATTCTCAGAGCCTTCGTCGAAACATCAAAGGAGGAAAATAACTTTGACCTAAAACTGGAGGGAAAATAATAGAATAGAGAAGTACGATCAATGCACCATTCGCGTCAAGGACCTGGTTATACGCTAAGCAAAATGTTTATTGGGGAGAGCTAATTCCATCTGGACCATTCAGATCTAAGTTGATTGGTTTAAATTTAATTTTTTTAAATGTTTATATTTTTTTTAAAAAAATTGTTCCAGTAGATGTAGAATAAAAAATAAAAATAATCTTTCACCTACTATTTTTTTTAAAAAAATAACTTTTTATTTAAGAAATCACCATTTAAAAAATCAAATCTGCATGATTCATATCTAAATAACTCTCCTTGCTAAATATTAAAGGTTTAGAGAGTAACTAAATCCCCGTGTTGCCATGACAGAAAATATTATATGGTAGCTATTAAATAATTAATTTAATGATATTATAGAAGTTCACTATTTATAATAAATGAATGCTCACGTACTTTTTAAAATATCATTTCTAATATGTTAAAACCACATAATAAATAACCTTGATATGAAATAAACGTGTAAACAACAGAAATACTTTACGAAAAATTAACCTTGTAATCCTAGGAGACAGTTGATCTCAGACTTATATATATATATATATATATATATATTCAAAGCCAAAGGAACCCCGTTTCAATTCTTATATCAAAAAGGAGGGAGAGTAGTATGTAATGTAATGCACAATCCTACCGACAAAAATGAAGTTGAATTTCAAAATGAATTGCAGAAAGCATGGCTTTTTAATTTGTGGTAAGCAAGAACTTGACAGAAACGCAGGTCTCTACGATGACCGCTTCCTTCACAATCGCAGTGGATGGATACAGCTTCATTGCCTGATCCCTTTTCGCCGCTCAAAATGCTGCTATGTCCGCCATTAAACGCAACTCGGCTTCATGGAATAATTCATCGATTAATGATCTCGTGTTCTTCATCCTTGCTTCAGTATACTGTGGTCAATTCCAAATTGTAGTTTTTGCTATTTTGGTCTGTCCAGTTCATGACACCATCCAAACTAGCTACAAGCATACGCCCTCTTACGTACATTCTCGGCTCCTATGCCAAAACGAACTAAATTCTCTAAAATATTTCTATAATTATTCTTCTGTCGGCTTAAGAATATATACGTGCGATGCATGCAACCTGCATCTGAAAGATTCCAAGGTTGGTCACATCTCGTTTTCATACCAGCGGCCGAAAGTTGTGTACGCAAAAGGCTTGATTGATTATAATTGCAAGTCTATATTGTTTAAAAGCTTTGTGTCTATATGAAATTCTTTTTAACGTAAGACTGAAGTATTTAAGCAGTTGTCAAACGGTTCAGTACAGTTCACTTCATTTCCTTAAATCAAACCCTGAATACCAGACTGACAACTGGATAATGTATTATAGTAGATTAAGAATTCATAATCCCTTCATTGGGAAATTAATTAAATGATTAAGTTACAGACACACCAAGAGCTCGGCGAACGCCAATTGAACAATTGTTGCTTTTTTCAGTAGCTATGCTCATTTAATTTTAAGGCTTGACCCCCCGATTAAAGCTCGTCTTCCTTATTCCCGTTGACTTGACAATGCATCATAACTATCTTTTGTCAGTATTACATTTTCCCGCTAACCTTTAATGTATGAGTTTAAGAAAATTATTAACTTAGTTATATGTAAACAACGTTCGTTAAATTTTTTAAAATACCTCATTTAATCTTTCATGGAACTACTTTTAATGATAACTTCCTTAATATATGCAACAAATCGAGATATATAATTCCAAAAAAATATAAATTTGAAGGATAAATACATCTCACATTTTAACTTGGAACCAAAATATATAACCTTGTTTTACCCTTTGCCTTCTGTCCTTTGCATGCTTTTGCGAGTGATGCAGCGAACCATTCCACAGTTATATTGCAATTGGCAAATAGCTAGCTAAACAACAGCACACCACCAAACCAATCCTATGAGATAATTTATATAATGTGTGTATTGGTGGTGCAAAGATTACAGCAAGTTAATGTTTTGTGTCAACCAATATTTCAATTTCGAATTAATGGCTTGTTGGAGCAGTACGTTGACTGCGTTCATGGGAATCACGTAGGCGTCACGTCAATTTCGCTGATAAGATGAGTTTGCTCACACATGACCCGTCCCCTATATAAATTAATTAAGCCTGCCATTTCAAACCCATCATTCTCCTGTTGACATCTCAATGGCTCTCAAGCTCATGTGCCTGGTTCGTTTTGCACGCTTCGTTCTCCTTCTGCTTTCATTCTTCGCATTGTTATCTCTAGCAGATGATTCCGTGGCTTCTCTTCCAGACACTATCTGTGACTCCACCACGTACCCTTCCCTTTGCAAAACTGAACTTGGCAATCAAAATGGCACCATCTTTGACTTTGGCCGCATATTTCTCCGAAAGTCCTTATCCCAGTCTAGTATATTCTTGAACCAGCTGGATTCGTATCTGAGATCTCCATCCTCTCTGTCTCAGCCCACCATCGGAGCTCTCCAGGATTGTCGCTTCCTCGCCGAGCTAAGCTTCGAGTACTTATCCGACGCCCTCAACTACGTGCTAAATCTTAATGCTTTCCTGTCTTCTTCTCAAGCCGAAGACCTTGAAACCCTCTTCAGCGCCGTTCTGACCCACCAGCAAACATGTCAGGACGGCCTAGAAACCACAGCTACGGATGGAAGAGTAAAAGACGACCTTTCTTCCTCGCTCTCTAACGACACCCGGATTCACAGCGTGTCTCTTGCTCTCTTCACCAAAGGTTGGGTGCCCGAGAAGAAAATCATAACATCAGGGCCAGACAATGGGATGCATCTGGATTTCAGCAATGGTCGCTTGCCATTGATAATGTCGCCTCAAGTAGAGACCGTTTTCGACTCCGCAAGAAGCCACGGCAGAAAACTGCTCCAAACCGTCAACGAAAGTGTGGTGGTGAACGGCATCGTGGTTGTCAGTCCAGATGGAAGCGGAAACTTCACAACCATCAACGACGCCATCAATGCTGCCCCTAACAACACAGCTTCCGGTAACGGTTACTTCATGATCTTCATCACCGAGGGTGTGTACCAAGAATACGTATCCATACCCAAAAACAAAAAGTACTTGATGTTAGTTGGAGAAGGCATCAACCGTACCATCATCACCGGCGACCACAACGTCGTAGACGGTTTCACGACATTCAACTCAGCGACATTTGGTAATTATTCACGTCACGCATTGCTTCAAATTTTGAGTGCCTGTTCTGTTTTAACGGGGCGATTTCTTTCACGTGTCAATTTGAAATATGAATGTTGTTATTTGCATTTTGCAGCCGTGGTGGCGCAAGGATTCGTGGCCGTGAACATGACATTCCGTAACACGGCAGGGCCGAGCAAGCACCAGGCCGTTGCATTGAGAAGCGGAGCGGACCTGTCCGCCTTCTACAGCTGCAGCTTCGAAGGGTACCAAGACACTCTTTACACGCATTCTCTGAGGCAATTCTACAGAGAGTGTGACATATACGGCACCGTGGACTTCATATTCGGGAACGCGGCCGTGGTTCTGCAAAACTGCAACCTGTACCCGCGGCTTCCGTTGAGCGGTCAGTTCAACGCGATCACGGCTCAGGGACGAACGGACCCCAATCAGAACACGGGCACGTCCATACAGAACGCGACCATAAAAGCGGCCGACGATTTGGCTCCGTCCGTGGGGACGGTAAAGACGTACCTGGGGAGGCCGTGGAAGGAGTACTCGAGAACGGTGTTCATGGAGTCATGGATGGACAGCCTGATCGACCCTGCGGGTTGGCACGAGTGGGACGGAACCTTTGCTTTGAGCACGTTGTACTACGCGGAGTACAGCAACAGTGGGCCCGGAGCTGACACGAGCAACAGGGTGACGTGGCCGGGATACCACGTCATCAATGCCACGGATGCGGCCAATTTCACTGTGTCCAACTTCTTGGTGGGGGATGCTTGGCTGCCTCCCACCGGGGTCCCATTCTCTCCCGGACTTGCCTCCTGATCTCCTCTAGCCTCAGCTTTACGTCTATGATACACTCAACAATTACAATAGCATTCATAATCGTACATGGAACAATAAAATTGTAATTGGTTGTCGTCTTTGGACTCAGTTTCCATTGCCTTTTCTTCTTTTGTCAGGTTTTGTGCAAATATTGTGTTCCGTTTTTTTGTATGATGGTGATACTGATTTTACGATTGGGTCTTTTATGTCTAATTTGGATTAAATAATTGATGAGAATGGAAAGAAATGAAAATGAAGAGAAAAGAAAATATTTTGACATGGTAAGATTTGTATGCTCTGGAATGGAAAATGATTCGATAAAAAAATTTATATTTGATTGTATTAAAACGGTGGTAATGTAGATAGAAAAATTGTATCTAATGATTATATTACTCTTATTAACAAAATATGTAAAATGAAGTTTTTTTTTTTTTGATTCAAAAAGGCAAGCAACGCTTGAAAAAGAAATTACAGGCTGAGGTGAGGGATATTCCCTCCTACCGAAGTTTTGTCAAGAGAGATGTACTCCCTACAGCCTAATGGTGCATCAGGTAAAATACAAAAGTTTGAACTCCCTGCATGAGCTTCTCTTGCTATAACATCAGCACACCTCAAAATTTCCCTATTACATTGAAACAACTCTACATTCCAATTACCATATAGAAGGTGGCGAGTATCTTCAATCTCATGACGTAGGTGATGGTTATGTCCACTATCTCGAAGTAAAGCATTGACCGCTTCCAAGGAATCGGAGAAAACCTGTACGTCTTTAAACTGTAGATCTTTGCAGAGTTCCAATCCTATTTGGATTGCCAAAATCTCTGCCGCTGTAACCGAAATGCTTCCAAGCTTCCTCTGAAACCCTATAATCCAGTCCCCTTGGTCATTCCTGATGAGTCCGCCACATGTAGCTTGATCCGGCGCTCGAACCGATGCATCGACATCTAATCTGACTGATCCACTAGATGGTGGTCTCCAATAAGTATCTCCACTTATGTTCCCCTTGAAAATCTGGTGCGTGAATCTTCCAACCGATGCATCCTCCATTATATGGAACATGCATTGTTGGAATATCTCCTTTGTAGAAAATGCATTACCTCCAAAAACCTGAGAACATCTTGTCTTCCAAATTGTCCAACAGCCAATAGCAAAAACCTTTTGCCACGGCCATCAACAAAATCTTGCCTTTCCTGATTGATGCGCAGCATTGGATGACATCCATTCCTGTAAACCACAAGAAAAGAAAGTAGTATACATGTTAGGATTCAAAAATTCCCTCCACACTTCTCTCGCTCTTTTGCAATCTCTCAAGGTATGTATAATGCTCTCCTCACAGCTATACCCAAAAGGGCACTCTCCTGTCATTGCCAAACCTCTCCTAGCTCTCAAGGAGTTGGTAAGCAATCTCTCATGGGTTACTTGCCACAGGAAGAATTTGATTTTTTCAGGAACAGGCCAACGCCAGATTTTCCTCCAAATTGGACTGGCCACCTTAACCGTCGGCTTGGTTAAGTACACATAAGCAGATTTAACAGAGAAGGCACCATCAAGAGACTCCCTCCAGAAGAACTCGTCTTCCCTGTCATTTGAGGGGGGATTGGTTCGCAGGACATGGGTAAGGATATGAGGCGGGAGAAAGCGCGCCCACTTATCGACATCCCACCCTCCACTAGGGGATATGAAGTCAGCCACTCTATCCTCCAGATTGATGATATCCATATTCCTATTAACCATCTCTATAAGGGGTTTGTCCAGAGGAGTCCACAAGTCCCACCAAGCCTTAGTAGACAGCCCACTATTAACTTTCCTCCCCACTCTTGCTAAGAAAAGGTCCCAGACTTGAGTAATGGCCTTCCAAGTTAGGGAGTTAGTCTTCTTCTGAGTCACTGTCGGAACTGGGTTCTCACCACACTCGTACTTGGCTCTAAGGCATCTGACCCAAAGGGCCGTTGGCTTAGTGATCATAGCCCAACAGAGCTTCATAATGAAAGCTTTGTTTTGCAACTCCAGGTTCTTTATGCCAAGGCCTCCATCTTTCCTCTGCCTCATAATTTGATCCCAGGCAACACAGTGCATTTTCCTTTTATCCTCATCCTGGGACCAAAGAAACTGGCGAGTAGTTTTCTCGAGTTCCTGAAGAACTCGTTTTGGCAAGAGAACCGATTGCATCTGGTATGAGGGAAGGGCAGACAAGACTGATTTGATGAGGGTTGTCCTACCAGCCATGGTTAAGTATTTACCTTTCCATGTCGAAAGCCTCGTTTTTGCCTTTTTCATTATATGCCCAAAAGTCTGAGTGGTTACTCTCGAGTGGATGAGAGGGACACCCAGGTATTTTCCAAGGTCCTCAGTGATACCAATGCCCAGCTTCTGACCTAAGACCGATTTCCTTCTTTGACTAACGTTTCTTGAGAAATAGGCCTTAGATTTTGACAAATTTATTTTGTGACCTGATCCAGCACAGAAAGTAGCCATAACCTGTTTGATGACCTTAATTTGTCCCAAGGAAGCCTCAGCAAACAACAAAAGATCGTCAGCAAAAAACAGGTGGGAGATACTGGGACCCTCGTTAGGGAAATTAAGCGGTTTCCATCTATTAGTCCTACACTCAGCCTTTATCAGATGTCCCAACTTTTCCATGCAAAGGACAAAAAGGTACGGGCTAAGAGGGTCCCCTTGTCGAAGACCACGCGATGGGCTAAACGTTGGACCCTCTATCCCATTCCACAAGATTCTCATAGAAGTCGTCCCAACACATCCAAGGATTAACTGAATTAGGTTCTCCCGAAGGCCTACCTCTCGCAAAGTTCTTTCCAGGAAACTCCAATCCAATCTATCATAAGCCTTTTCCATATCAACTTTAACCGCAATATATCCCTTCCTTCCCGGCTTGGATCCCATAAGGTGAATGGCTTCCTGAGCTATAATGATGTTATCACAGCTAGATCTTGTCGCTATGAAGCTACTCTGCTCAGGCCCCACTAGATCATTCATAAGATACCTAAACCTGTTGGCAAGGAGTTTCGTTAGCACCTTGAAACTCACATTACAAAGGGAGATGGGCCTCAGGTCCTTCATGGCAGTTGGATTCTCCACTTTGGGAATGAGGACGATGTTGGTCTGATTGACCGCCTTTATAGACTTGGGATCCAGGAAAGCTTGTTTCACTAGAGCACAGATCTTGGGTCCGACAACTGACCATTGGGTCTGGAAGAAGTGAGCCTGGATTCCATCAGGCCCAGGAGCCTTGAAAGCTCCAATAGAAAAGGCTGCATTTTTTATCTCCACCTCGGTAACCTCCTTGTGCAGAGACTGAAGTTGGGAGACACTCAGCATAGGGAAATCATTTGGCCAACTAGGATTTACCGAGACACTAGGATCTTTGGTGAACAACTCGGTATAATAGTTGGTGGCTATGTTCTTAAGCTCCTCCGGGTCCTGCACCCAGTTACCACTCTCATCTTGTAAGGCCATAATTTTCTGCTTCCTTCTATTGACAATAGTTGAAGCATGGAAATATTTCGTATTCTGATCCCCCCATTGCAGCCAATTACATCTAGACTTTTGAAACCAAATGGTCTCTTCCTGCAATAAAAGCTTGTTATACTCTTCCCAAAGTCTTTTTTCCAACTTATAAAGGCCACTAGGAGTACCATTATCCTTACGCGCCTCAATTCCTTTTAACCTCCTCAAAATCTCTTTTTTCCTATTTGGGATGCTACCAACAGAGGAATCATTCCATTTAGTTGCCTGGTCTTGGAAGTTCGCCACCACATCAATCCAGTCACTCTCCATCCAAGCATTGTCAACAATATCCTGAAACCCCTCCTCAAGCCTCCAAGCAGCCAGATAGTGAAACCTCTTTTTGCTTTGGATACTAGGTGGATTAGGAGTGCAGGAGATAACCACAACCTTATGGTCAGATTTATACTTGATGTCATGAACCACCTGGGAGTTTGGAAAGTTTACCTCCCAAGCAACATTGCAGAAAACCCAATCTAACTTTTCCCTGACTCCTGCACGCTCCCAAGTGTACTTGTCCTTTGGATCAATCAAATCGTGGAGACCAGCCTCAAGAATGCAATCATCAAACTGCTTCATGGATAGGAAATGGGCCGGGGCACCTCCAAATTTATTATCAGGAGATCTAAAGGCATTGAAATCCCCTAGTAAGATCCAACTATGCACAGTCAACTTGGCTATTTCCCTGATTGTGTCCCAAAGCTTGATTCGATTCCTATAGTTTGTTTCACCATAAATGAAGGAAGCAAAGAAATCTTTATCAAGCCTCAAGTTACGAATTTGACAATGAAGGATCTGGGGATTTGAGGAGATGTAATCTACTTTGAAATCCCTAGAATCCCAAAGAAGCCAAATTCCCCTGGCATAACCTGAAGCTTCAATTCTCAACCAATTCGAGAACCCAAATTTACGAATAATATTATCCGCACGATCTCCACTTACTCTAGGCTCAAGCACACAGAGAATATCAATTTTATTCTTTTTAACCAAGCCTTAATAAGGATAGGGAAGGTCCTACTACCCGCCCCCTACAGTTCCAAAAAGCAATAATCATAATCAAAGACTAAGGAGGGGAAGAGCACTTACTGACTTGCTCTTGTTTCCGGCACAAAATCCAACTCATCAAGATGATCCTCATCTTCCATGGAAGCAGCCATGTTCTCAATGCTGGTTAGCTCCATCCTTCCATCTTTCATTTGCACCTCCTTTTCTGGAATTTTTGGCACTGCCAGGTCAAGAGGCTTTGGGTCCAAGTCATCATGACCAAAACGGCTCCTACTTCCTTCGTCCATGGACCTGTTAGCATTAATATTATCATTTCTCACATCCTCAGTTGCCTGGTCCCTAGCAGTTTGCTTTTCTTGTTGAGGAACATCTTTCTTAGGCATTTGGTGCATGCTTC
>JANTPZ010094586.1:0-14704 GCA_025593235.1 Vachellia pachyceras
ATAGCCTGAGATAGTGTGAGTTATTGAATGGGGGATCCGCTGGAGAGGCTGGGATCGGAGGCTGTGGCATCGATCGGTTTAGACTCGAGTATGAAGGCTGACCTTTGCATGGAAATCGACCCTCCGTTCCAGGAAAACGTTGCTACCGCCGAGGATTGGAGGAAAGCCCTGAACAAAGTCGTACCTGCTGTCGTTGTTTTGCGAACTACGGCTTGCCGGGCTTTTGATACTGAGTCGGCCGGTGTCGGCTCCGCTACTGGCTTTGTTGTTGACAAGCGTCGGGGAATCATTCTTACTAATCGTCATGTTGTGAAGCCCGGTACTTTCAGTTCTTTGAAAATGTGGATTTCCAACCACCTGCTCACTTCAGTCATATTTATGCCTTCGATGAACGACCTTTCGGTTGTTTGAAGTTGTTTGAAGTGAAAATACGGATTAATTCCTAACAGTTTTCCAAACATTCCTAAAAAAAGTTTCTTGATGCAATTTTATTTGAAGGCAAAAATGTGTACCCAAATTAAACGAGATTCGTATTTTGAAAGCAATGTTACTGGGAATTATTTGCTTGTGTTTGTGTTCAGATGGAAACCACTCAGTTTCTTATAGGTTCCGGGTTGTCGCATAAAAATATTCCATATTTCACTGTCATATGATGGCTAACCCAACGACATATTATTGAATGTCAACAGAAAGTAGATTTAATATTCTGGGTTTCGCTATAATTTTAACTAAGTATGTCATTTCAAGGTTTTCTTGGGTATGAAATCTGTTAAAATTCCATTCTCCTCCGTTCTTAAATGTGTAGGACCTGTAGTAGCAGAAGCCATGTTTTTGAACCGTGAAGAAGTTCCTGTGCATCCGATCTACAGAGATCCAGTGAGTGTACTTCTGTTTTTAGCTTTAATTATCAGGGAGCTGTCAAAACCATCAAATAGATTGTTAGCCTGGCAGAGTCTTTTGTTTCACTTGATTGGAATTTTTCATTCATTGCCCCATGCATGTTTTCCCATGCAAACAGAAGCTTTGTTACACTATTGTCTGCATCATACTGCAGAAAGGCAGATTCCGCATATGTTTTTGTAAACACCTGTTGATCCCAATCTAGGGTTCAAAGTATTTTTCGTTTGTTAACTTGATGTAAATAGTTGGTCAAAATTGATAGGAAATATTCCCCCTTCCTCTGTGTGTTCATGTGTGTTCTAATGAAAGCATCATTCATGTGCCTTTACGCAGGTCCACGATTTTGGGTTCTTTCGTTATGACCCTGGTGCCATACAGTTTTTGAATTACGAGGAGATACCTCTTGCTCCAGAGGCAGCTTGTGTTGGACTAGAAATTAGAGTTGTTGGTAATGATAGTGGTGAGAAGGTATTAGCATGATTTTCACCTCTCTATTGTCACCACTTGGTTCCTTGTTACCTGGTTAATGACTTGATAGACAAGCTTGTCCATTTGACATTTTAAATATCATTATCATCATCATTTTTCTTCTTTTATTTTTCTATCTTAGGCTTGAATAACTTCTGTTTCGTTTCATTCACCAATTTTCAAGATAATGCTAATGATATTGTCTTATTTAGCTGTCCTTTTTAAATGTTTTTGGTCAATGTTTTCTGGTCAATTTATAATTGATGCATGTATGTGTATGTGTGTGTGTGTGTGTACACAGACACATGCTATGTTTCCTGAAGTAGCCCAAGTACTGTATTTACTAAAACAGACCCTTAATTGCTCTGGGATTTCTAAAAAGAATACTCTTGTAATGTATAAAAAGCTGCCAACTAAAAGAGTAATAGTACTGTAGTAGCATCAACCACTTTCCTATTCAGCAATGAGCAACCCATTCTATTTTCGATGATGCTACTGAAGCAGTAGCCGGTATGACTAATTGCTTGAGTATCTCAATTGGCGTAACACTGTAAGTTGTTCATAATTCTTTCACATCGTACTAAATAATTTGCCCCAATTTCTTGGTTGGTTTATGAGTTCAACTGCTGCTTTCTCCATATTTTAACCGGTGATTATGACTTTCATTTTCCTTTTTTTATTTAACATTTATTTTGACTTTTGACTTTAGGTCTCCATTTTGGCTGGTACTCTTGCTCGTTTGGACAGGGATGCTCCTCACTATAAGAAGTATGCAAGAGATGTATGTTTTTATTGCATGCAAGTTATCTCATGAAAGTGGAAAACTCATGCTACTTGTTGATGCAGGGATGGCTATAACGACTTCAATACATTCTATATGCAAGTAAGTAGGAAAAGATTTTTTAACTTATGAGTTTGGTCATTTTGATTTCTTTTCCTTTCTTTTTCAAGATTTAATACGTTTTAACATATTTTCTAGAGTGTATTTGGCTGATCCAGTCTTTATAATTCTTCCTGTTTCAATTATTATTCAATTGCAAAATAAAGTAAAAAAGAAACAGGAGTTCTTATCTGAAAATGCTAAACAGAGGAAAGAAGTGTTGGAGAATTAAGGCCATTAGGCCCAATTATGAAACTTAACGTGTTGGCTTAGTAATCTATAGACATGCAATTGAAATCTTGTTTGGCTAAGTTGCTTAGAACTCGTATTGCTTATTTTCGTTAGTGTTTGTGTAATTGTGCATCTTCTGTCCCGTTGTTGATTGCAATATTATCTATTTTCAGGCTGCATCCGGTACCAAGGGAGGATCAAGTGGCTCCCCAGTTATAGATTGGCAAGGCAGAGCAGTTGCCTTGAATGCTGGGTGCAAAACATCAAGTGCATCTGCATTTTTTTTCCCTCTTGAACGAGTAAGCTTTTCATCTATTTTTTCTTCCTATTTTGCACAAATCTTCTAGTGAGGAGCAACTAATTCTGTTTAGGAAAGGTGAAATAGATATGATGATTCAATTTTCAGGTCGTTAGAGCATTAAGGTTTCTTCAGAAGGGTAGTGATACTAGTTTAGGTAAATGGAAGGCTGTTTCTATACCTCGTGGTACCCTCCAGGTTTGTCCTTTGCAAACCCTTCCTTCCTTTTTTTGGCCTTCGAAGTAAATCTATTCATTAAATGAAGTTTGAAAATGTCAGTGAACTGCATTATTGAAGTATTTAAACCTACTGCATTACAAATTCACACTGAATCTACAAATATGGGCTAGTGTCATGGCACACAATGCTTATTGAATGTGATTTCATGCTTACCATTTTCTCACCTTTACTAGTGCCAGTGTCTTAATATGATCCTAAATTTCTTATAATTAAAGCCTCTTGTCCATCAACAAGGTTCTCTTGCTATAATTGTGGTCGTGGCAGCCTCATGTCATTGTGAGGCTTTGGCCTTGTAGATTTGCAACTAAGTTGTCCTACAAATAGATGTTTCTTTTTTATCTTTGCAATCAAGCTTTGTGTAAATCTACTTCTTATAATGATAATACAGGTAACATTTCTCCATAAAGGATTTGATGAGACTCGCCGTCTGGGCCTCCAAAGTGAGACAGAGCAGGTTTTTGTTGATCTATTCTCTCACCTGTGTTATGTTTCTTTTGCAACATTTTCATTTATGCACCCTGTGTTATTAACACTGCCTTTGCTTGTGTAGATAGTACGGCATGCTTCTCCAGAAGGGGAAACTGGAATGCTTGTTGTGGATTCTGTGGTATGCACTTGTTATTTAATGTTGTGATGATTTATTTTTTGATATTTCCTTTCAATTCTAGTGGTTTTAACCCTTGACTTGCTTAGGTGCCAGGTGGTCCAGGTTATAAGCATTTGGAACCTGGTGATGTACTTGTTCGTGTCAATGGTGAAGTAAGTTTGTTTGAAGTGATTAATTTTTTGTTTTCTTAAATTTGCTTCTAAGTTCTTGTTTGATTTTCTTTCTTTTTTATTGCCCTTTGTTGATCAAGTTGTATGGACTATGGAGTGCTCTGAAAGGGCTATAGGAAGATCAAAGAGAATACTCAATGAAACAATTGAGCAAGATCTTTTGGTTAACAATCTATTCAAATATTTGGTTGTTGATAAAGCATAATGGCGTTGTGCAATCCATGTAATTGATCCCACTTAGTGGGATAGGGCTTTGTTGTTGTATGTGTGAATGGTCTATATAACTTCCCTATTGGCAATCCAATGTATATGTTTGAACAATAGAATTGGAATTGGGTGAAAAATGGTCATGCTTGATCATTTGAGTGATTTGCAGATGAAGTTCGATTCTTGATTTTAGAAAATAACTTCATTTTAATGATGGGGAAGCCACCCTCAAAAGGCAACTTATAAGGGGAAAGAATTATGTCTTGGGACTACTTGACGTGGGATCCCATCAAGCTTTAGAAGAATTCATATGGTGGAATGAGTTCTGCATCTAAGTTGTTGCTTATTATAATTATGCCCAAACACTAATGCTTAATCAACAGATATTTGATCTGTTCTAGAATTGTTTTTGCATCTAAGGCCATGTCAAAACCTAATTTTTTTTAATAACAATTTTAATGTTAGTATTGTAAGGCTTTCCAAAAAAGGCACTGTTCTTGATGGCCGGGTTGAAAAAATCTTTTGAAGTTTTCTCACTTGCTGATCAGTGATCAAGTGTTGTAGTTTGGAGAATTTTCTTTCATCCTTGCAGACTGCAAAATAGGAACTTCCAATATTTGCATTCTTTTTCTGTTTATCTACTTTACTAGAGTCTGACTCCATCAACTTCATTGCAGGTTATCACTCAGTTCCTGAAACTGGAATCTTTGCTTGATGACAGTGTTAACAAGAACATTGAATTACAAATTGAAAGGGGTCACATATCAGTGACTGTGAACTTGTTGGTGAGATTAGCTTTGCTTGGACATTATATAGTTACAACTATCGACACACTCTAATGCATATGTATTTCATATGGGAATAAATAACGTTAACATTTTGGTGATTAGCTTGCCACCTCCTCTCTTCTCTAGATGATGCATTACATGTTGCCTCAATGGTTCTATATGATTCATTATTGAGATTCCTGCAAAACTTTAACTTTTTTTTCTAATATTTATGGTAGGTGCAAGATTTGCACTCAATTACTCCTGATTATTTCTTAGAAGTTAGTGGTGCGGTAATACATCCACTTTCTTATCAGCAGGTTAGTTGGACTCTACTTGCTTGGTATTTTATTTTACTTTCCTTTTTAGTGAAAAACATAAGTTGCGTACAATTTCTCTGGTTGTAATGGGCTGAGTGAGTTGAGTATCTAATGAATATATGCGTCTTGAGCATGTTTGATGTTCCTATTTCTTAACAAACGTTGGATGATATAGTATTTGCCTTCATTCTATTGGTCCCGCACAGTTATCTCTATATGTCTACCTTCTGTTAGTTTTTTTTATAAATTGTGAAATTGCCATCATTTCTCATAAATTTGACACATTCTTCCTGTTTATCTATGTTTGGTTCACTGTGACAGCTGTCTTAACCTTTGATTACAATGATTTTACAATCCTGATGTTAGATTCTTCATGCTTGCCCCTTAGTTCATATGTTTGCTCATCCCTTTGTAATGGATGCCTTTTTTTTTAAAGTTCTGAGTTACCTGACTAATTAAACATTTATGTTCTACAATGCAGGCTAGAAACTTCCGTTTCCACTGTGGTCTTGTTTACGTGGCTGAACCAGGGTACGCATGCATAGAGAAATATTAAAATTCCATAACGTATAATCACTTAACCTTTCCCAAATATAAATAATTTCTGATCACACAATATTGACATGCTCTGGTATGGTTACGATAACAACAACTAAGGATGGGTGAACTTGGAAATGACTGATGGGTCTTACATCATTCCTCCCTTCAAGGCACAACTACAAGGGTTGTGCTTAGAGGGGTCCCTTGAAATTGATGCTTCACGTTCAGGTATTTGTCATGTGGATGATGAAAATGTGGACTTTATATTTTGCAGATATATGCTCTTCCGAGCAGGAGTTCCACGTCATGCAATAATTAAGAAATTTGCTGGTGAAGAAATATCTAGTCTTGATGAACTAATATCTGTTCTCTGCAAAGTATCTAGGGGTGCTCGAGTACCATTAGAGTATATTGGCCACATGGACCGTTATCGAAGGAAGGTAATAATTATCATACATTCAAAATATATGAAATCAGATGAATGTAAATTTGGAGTTTCTGAGATGTGCGTGTATTTTCTTTGTTATTGCTAAAGTCAATGCTTGGTATTACACTATCATCTTGTTGAGGATCAATTGTTTTCCTATGCTCTTGTAGATAATTGAGCCTACAATTTAGTCCTTCTGATTTTATTACTTTGTGGACATTTAGAAATGTTTCCAAGAGCGGGGCAGTGATATAGTTATCTGGCAAATTAGCCCCTGATTTTGTCTTTTGAAGGTATTGTCCATTGATGATCGTTCCATAACTTCATGTTATGATTGCAGTCTGTCTTGGTCACTATTGACCGCCATGAATGGTATGCACTGCCCCAGTTATACAGTCGTGATGATTGTAGTGGTCTCTGGATTGCAAAACCTGTTTTTCAGCCTGATTCTGTAATCCTATCTTCCAACATTAAAGATGTTGGAAATCTGGTTAGCCAGTCCATTTCAACGACTGGTGAGCATCCTTGTGTGGGATATATGCATCAAGATGACAATCAAGAGTTGCCTGATGGCATCACTGGCATGCAGGCCAGTTCTGAAGATGTCACTGATAATGCATCTGATGGTGGCACAAAGAAAAGAAAAGTTAAAGAGGATTTGTCTGTTGATGGAAATATTGTTGCCGATTCTTCCTTGAATAATGCCAGGGAAACTATGCTAGAAAAGTCAAGTTCAGTGCAAGGTGAAGTTTTGATGTACTCCCAAGGTGCTGGCACTGCAATAGCTGTGAATGCATCATTGGCTGAACGGGTGATTGAGCCTACTCTAGTGATGTTTGAGGTAATATTATATAAATTTTGTCATGACGTTCATTGATGCATTTGCAGTGAAAGGGCATGGGTTTGTGTAACATAGTTGAAACCATAAGACACTGATACAAGTAATGAGTAAGAAACGATAGTAGTTAGAGTTGCTAATTTAAGAAATAAGAAGCAGTTCGCAGTTACTTGTAACCACTTGCGTCTTTTGTCTCTAACTGGTATAAATATATAAACTAGAAGATTATGAAGGAGCTTCATTTGTTATTTCTACCTAATAAGAAATTTTCAATAATTGTTTACTGTGTTTGAAATCTTGTTGATGCTTCTTAGCTGCTACATACTTTTCTTGATTGGCTTGGTGCTATTAATGTGATAATTTTTTCTTGAAAGTCTGTCCTGTGTGCACACTTGGTTCAAGTCAAGCATGGTATAGCTTGCGCATGAGAAATGTCTTGTTATTTTCTATGCACTCTGTGCTTTTCCATTGAGGTTCTGGGCTGACACCCATACCTGATATGGGGCGTTGTATATCTTGGCAGTACATCACTTGTTGATTGCTGGCAGCCTGGTGCTGCCATTAGGTTAGTGTGTCCAGTAGAGTGAAGCGAGCAGACCCATGACAGATAAGTGTTCACCAGGTAAGAGTCATGTTCAGGTGCTAAGGCACCCAATGCTTAGACCTTGGTGCTGTTTTCCTTCCTCAACCTATTGTCTTTCTCACCTTTTCTTTTAGAGACAGAGAAAGATAGGTGCTGGAGATAAGTTTAATATCCAATTATAAGGCATCGAATACTCATTGACTACTATTTCCTTAGGGCTCGTTTGGTTTAATGGAATTGATCCACATGGATATGGAAATGGAATTGATTTCCACCTCCATGTCTGTTTGGTACACATAAATGCCCTTAGAATTGGCTTCCACATGGAAGCCAATTCAACCCAAACCATTGGAATTGATTTCCATACATTAACCCATGGAAATGTAACAAATTCCATGGAATCCTCCTTTTGCCCTTCCAACCAGCGACCTACCAGCAACCAGCGATGGCACACCCACCCATGACGGCCCACCGGCACACCCACCCACGACGGCGCATCGGCACCCATGATGACACCCGGCACAGTACCCCAACGACAGCACAACTGATCAACAGCACAACCCACCATCCTTAAAGAACCAGCGAGAGGCTGAAACTATCTAGCGAAATGTCGATGGGCTGAAGGCTTTTGAGCAATATTCAAGTACGCACGACTCATGGTGTTCCAGATGAATGTGTCATTAGGAAATGAAAAGTAATCGAACACAGAATGAGCATAATGCAAATCAGAATCATGGGAAGAAGAAACTGAAATGGCTGCATTTAAGAACTTGGATTTGAGGAAGATTTTGTTGTGGCAAAAGAAACAGGTTTTGATGAGAAGGGCGTGAAGTTGAAGCAAGTTTGTGATTGTGAGGTTGGTGCTCTGAAAAGAGCTTCGATTCTGAGTTCTATGGACTTTCTGGTGTGGTGCTGCAGAAAAATATTAGCCAAAAACAGGTTCTGGTGTGGTGATGCAGAAGAGCTCCGGTGAAAATGAGAAGAGATTTTTTTGGGTGAGGGTATCTCAATTACATGTGGTAAAAAAATTAATTTTTAGGTATTTTTATCTAAAAATCACATCTCATTTCCATGATATACCAATCATACTTTTAAGCCCCACATCTATTTCCACATCCACATCCACATCCACATCCACATCCATATCCATTTTCATATCCATCAAAATAAATTCTGCGTACCAAACAAGTCCTTAGTATGTTCAAGACATAGGAATTAAAAGTTTCAACGAACTTAATGATGAAAAATGTATGTCCTAACTATCTTAACTTTATTTCATCAATATACTTATTTATCTATATACCATTCATGTGTCTTTGTATTTATTATATTGGATAAAGGTGCATCCAGCACCCTGAAATATTTTTCCTAGTGCATTCAGCATCCTAAAGTATTTCATCAGCACCCTTCAATATCTTTCTAGGTGTGTCCAGCACCTTAAAGTATTTTTTGATGCAATTTTGCATTTAACAATTTAGAGTGATAGATGTACCAAAAAATAATTTAGTGTTAGATGCACGTGAAAAAATACTTTAGGGTGTTGAATGAACCAAAGAATAATTTAGAGTGCTAGATGCATCTGAAAAAAATACTTTGGAGTGTTGGATGTACCATAAAATACTTCAAGTTGCTGGGTGCACCTTGACCCTATAATATTTGATCCAAAAAATAGCATTACTCCCTTGGCCAAGGTAGTGTGGTGTGATGTAGTATTTATACTATTATATTAACTTGAGGCACTTCTAAATTTGATGTTGGGATTTGTAAATGGTAACTGAAGGTTTAACTATGCTTATTATTTGATTTTTGGAGTTTGACCCATCATGTTTTGATATTGTATTCCTAGCTGGGTTAGTTTTGTAAGATAATTTTTACTTGAATCTTGAGCATGAATTAATTACTTGTCTTAGTTTTGATCAAAAAAATTGTCTTAGTAGACTTAGGGCTGTTTGAGCTGCCTTTAGTTGTAGTAACTGTCTTGTGAATTCCATTTTTTGTCTTGGCCTGTGAATAAGAATAGCATGAGTCTTTTGAAATATGATCATTGGGTCTCATTTCCATTCTACTTTAAAATTGTTGAGTATCAATTTAACCATGGCCTACTAACCTCTAGAAAGACCTACAATGGCTCGAGTTGTTATTGAGTGAGAAACTTGTTTTATTTTCCATGTGTTCCTCAGCTCTACACACGACAACAAACACAATAACTGTTATCTTAGTAAGTGAGGTCAACTATTGGATTGTAAGCTGTCATTAGGGTGTATCAACAGTTAATTGTTCAGAAATATCATTTGTCATGGAGTCCCATCTTAAAACTTCCTTGATTTTCCTTTTTGGTCTCCCTCTACATCTTTTGATAGGGTTAAAGACTATTCGCTTGACTTTGTTCATTGGTGCTTTTAATGTCCTTATTTGTGCATGTCCAAATAACCTTTATTGATTTTCTACATTTTCATCCTGATATTTGTCGCGTTCCACATATAGAACTATTTTTTATCTTGTATTTTCTTGTATGACCATGCATACATTTTAACATTCTCATCCCCACCATGCCTTTATTCTTGTTATCTTTTCAATGCCCAACATTTCCTACCATACAACTTCATTGTTCCTATAGCAATTTCGTAGAAGTCCTCTTTAAAATTGGTAGGTACTTTGTGGTCACAAATGAATATTAAACCCTTTTTCCATTTTAACAGCCTAGCTTGTATTCGATGTATGATATCTCTATCAATTTCATCATCACTTTGTAATATTGATCCCACGTACTTCAACTTTGAAACTTGTGGTATGGTCTATTCTCCAGTTTTTACCTTCAAATCGTTTCTCACTTGCCCTTTGTTAAATTTCTGATGCTTGCATTTGAAAACCTTCGCTGCAACTCTAGTTTAAAGTTAACATCATTTCTTTGACTTCTCAATTAGGACTATATCATTTGCAAATAATGTACATTTAAGTATTTCCTTTCGGGTGTTCTGGGTTAGAATGTTCAATACTAGATCAAATAATCAAGGACTAAACAGTGATAGTCATATTGATCTATCCTTATAGGAGTGTCTATTGTCTCATCTCTAGGAGTTCTCACGTACACATCCTTTTAACTTGAATATAGGTAACACAAACATCTTTTTTTTCCTAGGACACTCCATAGCAGAACACCTTTCTCATCAGTTTCACACACAATGGATGGATTTTTCAAGTTATTCACGAGTATGCTCAATGGATGGGTATGATTATTACGAATATGTAGTATCATTTTTGTAGGATGATTTATAGATTTTAAAAGGTATCTTGTGCTTTACCTTGGAAAGAAACCCCTTAGTATGTGATTCTCTCTTCAATATGACTCTTGAGTTTTCCTTTTCAAATGTAGTTTTAGAATATTTGTAGTCTGTTGATGTTAGGCATCTACTTTTTCCCTCATCCTTTGGAATAAAGTTTCAAATTTCTGTGTTTGTAAATTCTTCAACATCTACAAATGATATTTGTGTAATTTGTGATGGATAAATGGGCCCTTAAAAGCCTGAAAATGTTTACTGTGATTATTTGGCTCATACTGTTATTTTGATCTGAGTGGTGCGGGACATTTATCGACTTTCAGTTCTTATTCCATTGAAAAGCTCAGGGAGAAAATTCTGCTATGCAGTTTTCAATTTCCTTCTCGATCTTCACCATCATTATATTTGAGAGCCAGTGTGTTATCCATTTCTATTTTTCTCTTTTGTATTTATTTGTGGTGCGGATGATATAGTCCTTTAACACCAATGCTTATTGGGGTAACCTGGAGCAAACTTAGTGGTTTCCTTGTGGCGGTTTATGAATTTTCTTTGATATGTGCAACAATCTGGTCATGCTAAAATTTATGGGGTATGCAGGTCCATGTCCCTCCTTCATGTATGCTTGATGGTGTTCATTCGCAACATTTTTTCGGAACTGGGGTCATAATATATCACTCTCAGGATATGGGATTAGTTGTTGTAGACAAGAATACTGTTGCAGTATCGTCTTCTGATATAATGCTATCTTTTGCTGCTTTCCCAGTAGAAATTCCAGGAGAGGTAAATTTTGCTAATAGAATTTGACCTTCAATTAAAAATAATAAACTTTGCTTAAAAAATTAAATTAAATAAACAAAAAGCGTGTCATTTTTTACTTGATGTCCTTATTTTTAACTAATTGCAGGTGGTATTTCTTCATCCTGTTCACAATTTTGCTCTCATTTCATATGATCCCTCTGCTTTGGGACCGATTGGCGTATCAGTTGTTTCTGCTGCAAGGTTACTTACAGGTGGGTTTTACTGTTATTTTGATAGAAACCTAGTGATCTTAATAGTTTATTTTAGGGAGAAGCTAATTATATTTTATGTCTTATTGTGTGTATTTTAGTTCATGTCAGTTTTCTATGTTTAGGAAAGAGTAGTTATTTGCAGTTACTGTATTAGGGTATAAATATCAAACATCTACTCTATCAATGAGATGGATGAATGAAAATATTATTCAGAGAGGTTATCTCATCTTCCTAGAACTAGATTTTGGTTCTAGATAT
Organism: Vachellia pachyceras; assembly: GCA_025593235.1. Classification (NCBI taxonomy): domain Eukaryota; kingdom Viridiplantae; phylum Streptophyta; class Magnoliopsida; order Fabales; family Fabaceae; genus Vachellia; species Vachellia pachyceras. The sequence continues at coordinate 12,023 of JANTPZ010094586.1, forward strand.
ATAATTGCAGGTAAAATAGAAAACGTGCATTAAATTTTTAGATAAAGTCAAATTGTTACTTATATAAAGAACAAACTCTATGAGTGAGAATATTGCTTATAAATGGAACCCATGATTATTATTGTTGTTGTTGCTGGCCTTATTATTTTGGTTCTAGAGTTCTTCTCTGTTCTTTCACTTCTCTCTCTCTTTCGTCCCTTTTCTTCTATTTCTACTTCAAATTTGCAAACATTATGAAATATGGATTTGTTAGCTGATTTTCAAATCTCATGTGCCTAATTGAAATGTTGACTGGCTTTCACCCTTGCCATAAGCTGGAAAAAAGGGGAAAAAGAAATTAAAATATTTGTAGTTTTCTGATTTTCTGGTGCTTGAAAGTATAAATTATCCTGTCTATTTTATGAGTGAGATTAGCCTAATTGGTTTGCAATTAACCTTTAATGGGCTTATCTATATGCTTGCTCAGTTAATAGTTTTAGTTTGATTTGGATACTGGATAGAACTCAGTCCATCATCGCAATACACTAGCTTGTGTGTGGAAGCCAATTGCTCTGGTTTACTGGTAACTAGTGTAGGGCATGGGGAAGCATTTTTAAGGTGTCATAAGCGTTTCACTTATAAAGAATACATTTTAGCTGTTGATAGTATGGTTAGCAGGCAGAGTATGAGGACACTTGAATTTTCTAATCAATTATCCATAATGATGAAAAATTTATATTAAATTACATTTTCTCTTTCAGAGCCTGCTTTACGTCGAGGAGATTCTGTTTACCTTGTTGGGTTGAGTAGAAACCTTCAAGCAACATCTAGGAAATCTGTTGTTACCAATCCTTGTGCTGCGTTGAATATAGGAGGCGCTGATAGCCCACGGTACCGAGCAACCAATATGGAAGTAATTGAACTTGATACTGGTAAATATACGAGTGAATTTTTGTTGCCACTAAGCTATTTGGATCCATCTACCATGTATGATTTCATGATGTATTTTAATCCAGATTTTGGTAGTACGTTTTCGGGTGTGCTAGCAGATGAACATGGAAGGGTCCAAGCCATATGGGGGAGCTTCTCAACTCAGGTTTACACCAATTATTCTCTGCTTGTTGCTTGCATCTTGACACTTTGCATTTGGAGGAGTTGGGGAGGCAAGATTAAGTTGCTTAAAAGTAATAAACCTTAATATTAAAGTTCTAAATGGAAGATATAAGACTTTTATACTGCAAGCAAAATTTTTAAAAAAAAATATTTCTGATGGAACTCTAGACCCTTGTTAATTACAACTCCCTCTTGAATCAAAGCAAGGTATAGAAATTAATATATTTAGAGTGGTTACATAGGAAAAGAAAATCTGAAAAGATAAAAATAAAAGACAAATAAAAAATAGGGAAAATTGGGGTAAATCCCCCATTGGGAAATTAATTAGAGAATGGGACCTGCTATTGCACTCCTGTGGAAGTTCAGTTGCACATGATGTGAAAGCTCAGTTGCATAATATGAAGGTTGGTTGCATAATTTGAAAGGTCTCATTTTACAATTAATTTTCTCATTGGAGATTTATCCCTAATTCTCCCTAAAAAATAAACTCCGTTAGCATTTTGAGAGGCCAAAGGCTTCTTACAAAACCAGTCCAATTCTTTCTTTCCTCTTCTTAGACCCCCCAAATTGATGGTAAACATCTCCACCCACAACCTTTCTTGTCCAACTCATCGACCCTCATGTCTCGTAATAGTTATGGTAACTCATTACCTCTTCAATTCCTCTTAGGCACCTCATCAACAGATAATGCAGCCTTAACTCCCCAACATTATCCTTTGTTTTGATTCTCTTTCCAAAGGCCTTTAGCTTCCTTGACTCACAAGTTACGAGTCCATTGGTTCTCTGGTGGGGGAATCTAATGTATGTATTATTCTATCTTTTAAATTGTTTAATATAAAAACTCTAACTTTAAACAGTTACATCCTCGTAGAAGAAGACAAAGAGAAGAAAGATGAATACTGGAAAGAGACGAGAGAAGACAATTTTTACACAAACTTCAAAAGGCTACCTCGTGGTGGGTTGGTCCTTGAAGTCTATGCTATTCCTTTCCCCTTTGAAATACTTGTATCTTGTGTAGAAGTAACTTGGACTTGGTGAAAGTCAATCACAGATTTGAAAGCAAAGTAGTAAAGTACCTATTAAGACAAAATTAGTTTGTATTGATATGTTAAAGCCCTTGGAATTAATGTGACTTGGCTGGTTTTTGGACAATGGAAACCCCCGCGGATTTGTTGAAATGGAGAGTATGGAAACATTATAATTTTAGCTGTTGACTATTGAGCATATGATAAATGGGATGATTAAAAATCACTTGGTAAAAAATACCATCATAATTAATATTTGATCCTTGATTGGCAATCCTTCTAACCTAGTAAAAGACGAATTCATCTTTTTATACTGTCAGCATCGTTTTCTACTTCATTTTCTGGTATGATTATTATCACTATGATTTTATTAGTTTCTATGATTCCCTTGTCAATTAAGCATACATGGATTGTCTACCTATAATTTCAACAAAATTCTGTATTCACCCGTTCATTTCTGTTGAACACCATAATTCTACTTTTTTCTTTGGGACGGGGTGGGAACTCATTTATTTTTAACACAGATTTGTTCCTTTTTTTTATTTGGGGTTTTTTTTTTTTTTTG